>JAQHUG010000135.1:1524124-1561292 GCA_028555095.1 Dicrostonyx torquatus
GAGCAAACTGCGCTGTGACGGGGATTCTACAAAAAACCACTTAGGCAAAGGCAAGCCTGTCTGGGCTGTGGAATGGCCAGGCCATCCACCTGGTAGGTGTGGAGTTTAAATCCATGTGAGTGCCAAGTGATGAACGGGTGCTTAAAAGAAATCCCACACTAGTGCAGAAATGAGAACTAGATATTTATTTAGGGGTAAACTCATAAATCAGAATCCTCTGCTTGCACGGTAGACAGAGATCAAATCCAACAATCCAACAATCCGAACGAGCAGCCAGCGCAAAGGAAAAAGAAGGGGTGGATGCAGGCTCTGCATCCGCACATGTAGTATAAGAGGCCACACCCCAGTAGGCGGGTAACCATAAGCTGCAAGCCTTCCTACAGCATACGTCTATATGAGTGGGGTAGATGACTTCTGATCCCTTGGGGCCAGTTTTAAGGATTCATAAGCTGCTGGATTTACATCTTGGGATCCAGACACTGGTCCTCATAATTGAGCCACAGTGCTTATAACTGCTGCACCATCTCTGAAGCCCATAGTATCTTACTCTTATTCAGTCAATGCTCCAAGCTGATGGGATGAAGATACCTACAACTAGGGTTGGTCTTCCTACTTTGTTAACCTTTCTGGAAACCTCTTCAGAGATATACCCAGATGTGTTTTCCTGGTGATTCTAATCCCTACCAAGCTGGCCATCAGGACGTCTCCGGTAGATCCTGGCTCTTGAGTAAAGATCCTCTGTAGCATGAATTCTAATTGTTCTTAATAAAAACCCAGAGTCAGATATTAGGAGGTGAAATCTGAGGAATCAGAGAAGCAGAGCAGCCAGCCACTAGAGAGACCTTTTACCTCTACCGAATCTTTGACTGCATCCTCAAGACTGTAGTGAGCGCCTGTCTCCTCCGGCCTTAAATTCTTCTCTCTGCCCAGCCATATCCCTTCCTGTCTCCATTTCCCTAGTGCTGGGTTTAAAGTTGTAGGACTCCCAAGTCCTGGGATTAAAGGTGTGAGCCATCACTGCCTGACCTCTAGTGGCTTAGCTCCGCACGCTGATCTTCAGGCAAGCTTTATTAAAACACAAACAAAATACTGCTATACCCTCTTTGCATCAGCATCTTATATTTAGCTCCCGGCCTTAGGAGAGACTATAGCCAGGAACTGCTGTGTCCCATCGTCGGAGGAGTCCTGAAGATACTCTTTACACATATCTAGTCAGAGAGTACACATTTTCCCCATTTTTTATTCCCAGGGGAATAAGCAAGCAAGTTTGGCTTTGTGCTTTCCAGCATAGGAAGCGTTTCCGAGCCCTTAGCTCACAAGGCATTAGGAAACGAAAGGTTTCTATTAACATGTTCCTTTCTCTTTATTTCTTCAGCCAGATCTGTGTTTTCTGCTGGTTTCTGGCCGGACAGGGAGTCCTGTGGGCCGACCTGTGAAGTACAACATCGTGGGAGTGGGGAATCTGATTGGTCCCCAGGTTTACATCACCACCAGTGGGGCTGTCTACATCCTGTTTGGCTTTGGTAAGAAACAAGGCTGACTTTGGCTTCTGCTCCCCTGGTGTCGGTGGCTAGGCCTCCCGTGAGATAGGATGAACACCCACACTGGGGTTTGCTGGTGTTGACTTGTTCGTCTCCTGTTATAGGGCATCTCACCTACTGCAGGTCATTAACTCTGCTTTCCCTTAGTGCCGTCTCTGGAAAGGGGACTGTCCAGCATCGACTTGATCACTTCCCCATCACTCCAAGTGGGACCAGTTGGAGTGGGCTCTATTGGACCCCTGTGATCTGTTGTGTGTCTCCCGCCCAGAACCCCACCTGGGACAGCCTGGGTAGTTGTTTTAAACTCAGCTTCTCAGTGTTGACTCTTCCTGTGGCACTAGGAAATATACAAGCTGTCGCCCTGCGGGACATTTTTGTTCAGGCCCAAAACCGAGACAGCTCGCCACCCTCTCTGCAGATAGAAGAGCCGGAATGGGAGAAGCGCAGATCTGTCAACCTTTCGGAGCTCATCGACGTTTACAGGTGTGGCTGAAAGCCGTCTTTGGCCATAGTGAGGTCTTCTGGGGACTCAGGCAGCATGGAGTCTCTGAGTTTGGGTTGACTGGTGCCTAAGAGCAGAGGTTTGGGCAAAGTGGAGCTAACCTTGAAATATCAACTCCTGATCTGCACAACACAGTGAGAAATTCCCTTTCCTCAGCTGTGGAATGTTGGGTCTGTGCATCGGTGAACAGAGTTTACTTCATACCTGAATGGGTTATTCCAAGAATGGGTATTACCTATGGGTCCCAATCAGAATAAGGAGTTATTATTTGTAGTTTATAAATATATGGAAAAATCTATAGGAAATCTTTGACCTATTCTTCCCTCTGCTTTTCTCCCGGTTGAAGAATCATTTTGACAGAAGCAGGAATAGTAGGCGTGAAATCTTGTGGTTTTGTTTTTTTGTCTGTTTTTAATTTTTATTTACTTCTCGACTAAAATCACGTGGTGTCACATGTAGTGATCTACATACTTTACGTACATAGCTGTTGTTCTGGGTAAAAATTGTTGTGTTCCTTTCTGTCAGAAATTTCAAGTCATTTTCTAGCATTTTTTTCCTCAGGCATTGTCAGATGTTAGTGAATTTGATGGAATGGTTCCAGTAGTGTAGAAAAAGAAATAATTTAAAGTAGATGCCAAGAGTTATTGTCTAAGTTTAATGTCAGTCTCAGGCCACCTGTCCCGATCCCCGTCTGTCCTCCATGCCATTATCCTTGTCTCTGTTACTGTCCCCAGAGTGTCCAGGTAGAGAGGTATCACATCACAGCTTTGTTTTCTGAGTTCCCTTTGAATGTTCATGGACCTTTCTGGAGATAGAGGATGAGATTCAGTAGGAATGACCAAGCGCATGGACCTTTCTGGAGATAGAGGATGAGACTCAGTAGGAATGACCAAGCGCATGGACCTTTCTGGAGATAGAGGNACCTTTCTGGAGATAGAGGATGAGACTCAGTAGGAATGACCAAGCGCATGGACCTTTCTGGAGATAGAGGATGAGACTCAGTAGGAATGACCAAGTGCATGGACCTTTCTGGAGATAGAGGATGAGATTCAGTAGGAATGACCAAGTGCCCCACTTGGCAAGACAATGGTGGGAAGTGGATGCAAGAGTAGAGTGGGGAGTACATATCCCGGGGGGCCCATATTTGTGGATTCACCCCCTCCCAATGAAAATACTTGGAAAACACTGCATCTGTACCCTGGTTTTCTTGTCTCTGTTCCCTGAAGGGTGTAGCGCTGTGACCGTTTCCATTGCACTCAATCGTAGCCACTCTAGAGAGGCTTATACGACACAGGAGGGGATAGATTATTTAGAGACACCGCATCATTCTGCGTAAGGATGATGAACATGTGAGTTTGGAATCTGTAGCAGGTCCTAGGCCCAGTTCCCACATAGACGCTAAGGGACAACTGTATACGCAAGCAGGCACACAACGGGAATGATGTCAGAATAACATCCACGTCAGAGACTAACTCTTGGGTTTTTGTTCACCGTAGTGATGGAGTTGAGCTCCTCCAGCTGGTAAAGGCACCAGATTCCAACTGCAGCAGCCTCTTGATTACAACCAGACAAGGCCTGGTCCTGCTTCGGGGACAAGATCTTACGCCACTCTGGAAACTGAGCCTCCCAGGCCTGCGCAGGTTTGCAGAGTACCTTCACATGGCTGCTGTTCTGAGCACCTTTCCCACTCTCAAAATTATCTAGAGCGCTTGCTTGTTACCCATGGCTGTCGCAAGGGAAGGAAGGGAGGTGCCTGTTTTTTTTTAAATTAATTAGTTAAATAATTAGTTAATTATTTAATTATATTAGGTATATAGTGTTCTGCCTGCACGTGTGCCTGCATGACAGAAGAGGGCACCAGATCTCATTACAGATGGCTGTGAGCCACCATGTAGTTGCTGAGAATTGAACTCAGGCCCTCTGGAAGAGCAGCCAGTGTTCTTAACCTCTGAGCCATCTCTCCAGCCCTCTGTTTCTTTTCTGTATATGCTGTTTATTGCTTCCTCATCTGTTTGCAGCCAGCCCACTCCTGGGTATTTCACTGATGATCAGACATTGGACTTCCTTCTGCAGACACAGGATGGAGTTGGGATGAAAAAGGTAAACCATGGGCCTCAGATCAGTCAGAACACATGGAAAGAATGGGCTGTGTGTAGCCCTGGGTGAGACACTGGGGAGAACGCCAGTCTAGTCAGTGAGTAAAATGGAACCGCACTGCGCGTTGCTATAAGCTGCAGTTCAACTTTTCTAGATCAAGCCTGTGTCCTTTCCGGAGCCTGTTTTGCAGTTAGGTAGGGGCGCCATCTTACAAAGCTGGGCAGGGAGAGGTGGGTATAAATGAGCAGCCTGTTTCAGTACAGGCATAGTAAAGGTTCCAGTGGGGGCAGCACTCAGCACTGGCTTGGTGCTGTAGACGGCTTTTGATAACGGAAGGGAATATGTGTCGGGCCTTTAAGGTTGAATTTATGTGACTGGCAAAGAATAGCAGGTCAGGAACGCTAGGACCAGAACTCAGAAACAGATTCTATAGCATGGGCAGGGATGCTGAGCCTTGGCTCCACATTTTGGCTTTCCTGTAGGGTTGTGTGCTATAAAGATGTAATATTTTGATAGACGGTTTTCATTCATTTAATCTTAAAGGCAGAATTATAGAGTTTTAATTTTTAAAATATAATTAGCCTAGATTTTTTTATTGGCCATCAAAACTAACCAGCCATGGCCTGAAAACAGCCTAAAAACTATTGAACACTTGCAGACCGTGTTGTCCCTCAAACAGTACAGTAGTGACTATTGACGCATTTACGATACTGCAGTAGATGCTGTAGGTAACCTAGGGCAGGAGTGAAGTGCACATGAGGACATGTGTAGCTCCAGCAAGCGCTTGCCCTTTCTATAAGGGGCTTGGCACCTGCTGGTTCTGAGTGTCTGGTGTTGGAGTCCAGCGCTCACAGATACGGAGGACGATGACTATCCATCCTCTGGGATGTTTGTCTTACGTCTTGTTTTTGTGTGTTCTCTTGTCCTGCCATCCTCCTAAAGACTGCTATCTTCTCTGTCTTCTCGTTTGCAGATGACGGTGGTGGATGGTGGCTCTGGCTCCATCATCTGGAGTCACAGTATCCCATGTCACATGAAGGAAACGCCGACCACTTCTGCAATTACTTCAGACCAGAAGTCTGTCTTCCTCTTCTGGGCAGAAGCTCTGACTGCTGCATCTCCCAGTTCTGTGAGTGAGAAGGATGGAGGGGTTGGGGGCAAGGATGGGGTTGTCCCAGGATGGGAAAACATGGTACACACACAGTTCTGAATTTGTTGACCATGCCCTCCCAATAAGTTTCTTTTCTAAGCCATCTTTTTTCTGGTTGGTGGAGAGGCTCCTGTTCTTCACTCCTGGAGATGCTATCTATCCCCTCATTTTGATGACCAAGTCTAGGTTATGATTCTAGTTCTGCCGTGCCCTTGGTCCTGACTTCCTCATAGTAATGAGAGGATTGGACAAGATGGCTTTCAAAGCGAGCTTCTTGTGTAACCCCAAGGCACGGGTGTCTTAGTAACATGGAGTGGCAGGTAGGAACTATAGGTGAGCTGACAAGGTAAGGTGACCTGTAGTTGCTTGCCACCAAGGTTGACAATCTGAACTTGCGCCTTGAGACCCACACAGTGGGAGGGAAAACTGTCACCTCCTCACTCCCAGCCCATTGCCTTGTGATGTCTATGCGCACACTGTGACTCACGTGCCCACACTCGCGCGTGTGCGCACACACACATAAAGCAAATAAATAGGTGGAGAAAAGAAGGGAGGTTTGGTTTTGTTTGGGGTGATGAGGGGGTGGGTGCTTCACGAAAGAGCTTGGACACACACTGTGGCTGAGACGCTGTGTAGAAGAGGGGTAGAGAGGGTGGTTAAGCCGTCTGAAGGAGGAAGTGACACGATTGGCAGTGGCTCTGTGAGGAACCAGAAGGAAGCGTGAGTGGATTGAGAATACCGAGGGGTGGACAGCAAATGTGTGCAGTTCGAGCTTAGAAGAGTGAAGTGAAAAGCTTTAGCTGTTTTTGTTTGTTTTGTTTTTATTTTTTTGAGACCGGGGTCTCTCTAGATAGCTCCGGCTGTCCTGGAATTCACAGGCTGGCCTTGAACTCACAGAGATCCCCCTGCCTCTGTCTCCCGAGTGCTGGTAACATAACATTTGGCCTGAAAAGCTTTCACTTTTATGCTAAGAGCTTTGCACTTTGTTCTGTAGGCAGAGAGGAAGGCTATTTTCGTGGCGTGTTAGTTGAACCTGAGGTCTGTCCCGCCAGACTGGGGCATATGGAAATGGCTTCCTCTGCCTTAAGGGCTCATGATGGGAGTAAAGGTGCAAGATTTCCGCTTCTAATCCCAACTAGCTTGCTTCTCATACGAAGGCAGGGACAACAGTGTGTACTTTGACAAGTGTGTGGCAGCCCACACATGGTGTACCGGAGTCCATCCCCACTCAGAAGGCATGTTGATGACGGCCCCTTGTGGGTGTTTCTCCTGCTGCAGGGATTTGGAGACTCACTTCTCAGATCTCAGCAGTTTTTATTTGTAACGTGATTTTCTTCTGTCTAGCCAAAAGCTCTGTTTCTCTGGGGAACAGTTAGTTAGGCTTTTCCTACGTTTAGCCAGATGCTTGTCATTGGCATCAAACCCAGGGCTTGGTACATGCTAGGCGGGCACTGCCATGGAGTTGCATCCCTAGCCCCTTGCACTTGGCTTTGACATTCAATGAAAGGAAATATATTTTATTTTTAAGAAAATATAGTTGGCCGCTATTCAGAAATAGCTCTTCTCTCTTCACAGCCTTACCGGTTGTAAGGATGAATGAGAACCCTAGCTCTGCGGTGAGGGGAAGAAAGGAGTCTCCACAGACTTCCTTCCTCCTCTCCACTTCCTGCTTTCCTCCCCTGCTTCCCCCTTTCTGCAGACATTTGCAAGTATCCTTTCTTCCTTCCCCTCCCACCTTCCCCCATCTTCCTTCCCCTCCTTCCCCTCCCACCTTCCTTCCCCTCCCACCTCCCTTCCTCTCCTTCCCCTCCCACCTCCCTTCCTCTCCTTCCCCTCCCACCTCCCTTCCCCCTTTTTTCTTTCTCCCTCTTATTTTTGACTGTATATAGCTTATCCGTGTTAGGGGTGTGTGTCCCTGTAGTTGGGATCAGGAGTGGGTCTGACTGGAGTCTTCTCCTCTGTTGCCCCATTCCTGATGGTGTCATGTGTGGGAGATGTAGTCACCTTCACTCTTCTTTTCTGTGACTGTTGCCANNNCTCCCTTCCTCTCCTTCCCTCTTCCTTCCACTCTCCCTTTCCCTTCCTTTTTTCTTTCTCCCTCTTATTTTTGACTGTAGATAGGGATTTGGGGTTAGGGGTGTGTGTCCCTGTAGTTGGGATCAGGAGTGGGGCTGACTGGAGTCTTCTCCTCTGTTGCCCCATTCCTGATGGTGTCATGTGTGGGAGATGTAGTCACCTTCACTCTTCTTTTCTGTGACTGTTGCCAGGATGACACCCCAGGAGCTGAGCCTCCTGGCCTTTACCACCTCTACCTCCTGCACCCCGCCTTCCCATCTATCCTCCTGGACCTGACCAACACCACCGGCATAGTGACAGCTTCGGAGGGTGAGTCCCTATGGCACCAGAGAGTGTGTCTTGGCTGGGTGGTAACTTTGCCCTCCAAGAGAAGGATGAGGGCTTCTCAAGAGACAGTAGTATACTTTTCCTCAGTGTCCCTGGAACCAGGAATGTTACTGGAGAGTTTCCTCTGGGTTATAGTGCCAGGCCTTTAGGGCAAGAATGCATATTCGCTGAATGTGCTGAAAGCTGAGGGGAGCATGCACCCCCTTTCCAGGATGACTCCAGAGTGACGATGGAGCCTCATCTGTGTGCTAGGTGCCTTTAGGGACTGAGGATTGTAAGTTAACTGTGTGGGATGTAAGGGGAAGAGCGATGTTTCTTCCGGGGCATTGATCTAATGATTACTTATATGACTGTTAAACATACACATTGCATAGAACCAAAGGAGAAAAGTTACCCATAAGCTGACCACGCAGAACATTTTGAGATATTCTGCTTCACTCTGCGTCTAAATGATCCTATACAGCAAACTTGAAAACATTAATATTAGAGAACCCTCATTCAGCAACCCAAAGCCCTGGAAACTGAGCCGCGACTGCTGCTGGTCTCCCTGGGCTCCTGTTGGTGGGTGGGCGAGGAGGGGGAACAGTCTAGCCACAGCTCCCTGTGTTGTTTGCTTTTTCAGCCAGGGAAGGGGCAATATCACGGGTCCCGTAGCCCAGGTTGACCTCAGACTTGCTCTGTAGCTGAGGATGGCTTTGAACACTTAACTTTCCTGCCCTTACCTCCCAATGCTTGGTTGCCAGTGTGTACCCTTGCACCAAGCTCCTTCATGCCTTTCCACACTCTTGCCTCTTGTGGGCTTGCTCCTTACAGCTCTTTGCTGTGACTTGGAGTGGTGCTGTGGCTGTCTATCATGGGCTTTATGGGGGAGAAAAGCTGGTCTGGAACTTGCAGGCTGTCAGCTGATTGGGGAGTGGGGGGTGGGGGAATGGGAAGTGTCAGTTCATAAAACCATGTATGAGATATAATGAGCTGCTTTGCAGCATTTGCATAAAACATTCAGGGAACATTAAATAATGGTAAATAAGAATCTCATGGGCTGGGGATGTAGCTCAGTTGGCAGAGTATCCACCTATCATGCAAGAGGCCCTGGGTTTGATCCCAGCACTGGTGGGGTAGAGGCAGGAGAGTCAAAGGCTCGTTCTTGGCTATAGAGCCAGTTCAAGGCTGCTTACCAAACTAGGCTAGTACTTGGCATTGGTCATCTACATGACCTTCAGAGTCAAGCACCCCAGTTAACTAAAACCCTGAGCAGAGGGAGAGAGGAGCGGAAGAGGGGAGCAACAGAGCAAGAGGAGGCAGGGTGAGCGAAACTGGCTGAAGTTCCTAGTGCAGCCAGCATATTAGAGGAGGGCCAGCGATCCTGGCGATCCTGGCGGTGAGCTAAGCTTTGCAACCGGTTTCATGGGGAAGACTCTCACGTCCTTTTCAGACAACCACTGTTAATTCCGATTTTAAA
Source organism: Dicrostonyx torquatus (assembly GCA_028555095.1). NCBI lineage: Eukaryota > Metazoa > Chordata > Mammalia > Rodentia > Cricetidae > Dicrostonyx > Dicrostonyx torquatus. Next base: position 1,533,277 of record JAQHUG010000135.1, read on the forward strand.
GACAAGGCAGTCAGGTGTAAGGCCTCACGCTGCTGACTCCTTTGTTAACTGCTTCTTGTCATTGTCCTTCCTCAGTTGGAATCAATGACATCTGGAAAGATGCCTTTTATGTCACCAGGAGAACAGGGATGAGCCCGGATGGACACCCCACCTCTCTGGTGATCAGCAAGCTTAGCCTGCGCTGGGCACTTATGGAAGGCCAGATGGTCCAGCTGAAGGAGACCACCCCTAAAATTGGCCGTGGGGAGCTGCGAAGATTCCTCTCCAGGATCAAGTTTGTTGATTCTCCCTACCAGGTGACTGGCTTCTGTGATATTTGGTTAATTATTTTACTATTTTTTTCCCCTGAGATAGGGTTTCTCCATGAACAGTTCTGGCTATCCCAGAACTTGCTCTGTAGACCAGGCTGGCCTAGTAGCCAGTAGAGAGAGATGTGCCTGCCTCTGCCTCCCGAGTGCGCCACTCGGTGTGCGCCACCAATGCCCGGCTAATTTTGTGTGTGTGGGCCCACATGTCCTGACACGTGTGTAGAGATCAGTGGACAACTGCAGAAATTAGTTGTGTGGGTCCTGGGATTGAACTCAGGTTGCCAGGCATTTAGAAATGTGGAATGGTGGTTTTTTAATCATCCCAGTGACTGGATGAGGTGGATCTTTTTGGCATTTTCTGGGTAGGGACCAATGACAACATCCATACAGATGTGGTTTATAGAACCATACAACATCCATACAGATGTGGTTTACAGAGTTATCTTGCTGAAAATGCCAGCTGTTTTCCCTAAAAAATATTTGAGCCAAGTTCAAAGGTGAAGAGCTTATTCCGGAGGATACACGTCCCTGGGGCTTACAAGCCGTTGGAGCTAAACTAGAGAACGGGGTGTGAAGAAACATTCTGAGCCTTAGAGTTCCCATCTCTTTGGAAATCCCACAGATCTAGTGCGATGGAAACCAGCTTCAGAAGAACCTTCCAGAGCGGCTCCTGTCCCTCCTGTGTCAATTCTCTGGAGAGATGGCTTCAGGGTCATGCAGCACTCGGGGATCGCTGCACTTTGGCAGCCTGTTGGAGCTGTGTGCTGCAGCATGATCTGCTTAGCTGGGGTATCTCACGACCTTCCCATCCTGCACTAACCCCTCCTCCTGGGAACTCTGTGTGGATAGTTTGGAAATGTGAATCTTACAGCGCTTTTATTTTTTTGTACCTCTAATTTATAAACCCTTGCTAGGAAACCCAGTGGCGTACAAGCAGGATGTGTGTTGTTTTGCATTAGGTGATGTGTATGTGCATGTGTGTATGTGTGTATTTATGTGTTCCTTGTTGTAACAAAATTATTTTCGAGATATGCCCCAAGCTTCAGGGATTCCATTTCTTGTCCTCTTAATTCATCTGATTTGGTCGTCTTCATGTGTCTGGATGGCCTACCTCTGAGATCCTGAGGGCCACCCATGGCTCATCACTCTGTTTTCCATCTGTCTGTACTGTGGGTCCTTCTCAACTCTAGACGGCAGTGAGAAACACTGGAAGTTAGGGTGGGGCTGCTTATCCAGTATGTCCGTCTTTCTGTGTCTCCTAGTCTCCGGCCTCCGTTACATGGTCGTGAGAACAGACTTGTTTCTATCACAGAGGGAGCAGGGGGCAGAGTTTCTGTGACTCTGCTGGTGATCAGGTCCCTGTGTGGTGCCCTGTGAACTTCTGCAGCTATGAGCTTTGATTCTACAGTAACGAGAAGGGTTAGCATGCACATTGTCCTCAGCTTCAAGGTTGGAAGTCCCATGGCCGTATGTCCTGGCTGCAGCTCCACTCTGCTTGCTCCCAGTCTTGTCTAGGGCATCTCCATCTCCTGCTCCCTTGCTTCCTCTCCTATTCAGGGATCTATTTCTGGACTTTGGTTTCTTGGGTCCAGTATGTAACCACTCTGCCCTGTCTTCTTCCTTCCTCCTAGAGCCTTGGAAGCATTATATTGAGAAAATTCTCATGTAAATACTGTAACTTTTGTAATGATCAGGTTCTTTAGAATTATCTCCATTCTTCCATCTTCTATGTAAATGTCTGACTTCTTTTAATTTTGAATCTTCCAAATGTCTATGTCATTGTCTGATATGCCATGTGTTCCAGTGTACCAGTGAAAATGTACTTCTTGAGTGAAAACCAGATTTTTTTCCTCACTTGGGCTTGTATCATTTTAGCTTGTGTTAATAAAGCGATCCAAGAAAGCTAGATTCTAGATTTGAGGGGCTATGAATTGCCCACAATAGGTCTTAAGGGTAATAGGAGGTTGGCACTCAGTTCATCCTGCAGATTTGTCTCACCAGGCTTGTTGGCACCTCTGCCATTAAGACCCTGGAAGCATATTTGGAAATTGTACGGGACCAGGTTGACTCTGGGAAGGGGGACAATGAGTAGGCTCCCCTAGATGAACCCCAGGTTCATCCCCAGTAAGGTGGATTTCTATGAGTAAAGGGATGGATACAGTTTGTAGTCTTCTTAGGACTAGATTATAGTGGACCAAACTGCCAAGTGGGTGGTGGCCTAGTTGAGCCCCCAGACACAGTGTGTTCTCTACAGTGTTGGTATTCTGAGAAGCCTGTCTGGAGGAAGGAGGAAGGTACAAAGAGGCTCGATGGAGCCCTGTTTGGGTTCTGTCGGAGCTGAAGGCTGTTTATGCTGGTCGAGTCTCAGATAGGAAGAAGCCGCAAAGGCAGCGTCACTGAATTCTTGGTGCTTTGGTAAATAGCATCTTAACTTCTTGCTAGGAGCATGAATCTCTTCCTTGCTAAATGCAATGGAAACTCCAGGCTTAACTTCCTGTTGCAGCTGGTACGGAAAGGTAGCTGAGGGTTGAGGTGGCTTCATCTGGCCAATGGCCAGTGCGAGTGCTGGCCTCCCGTCAGATGCCTCCCTGCACTTCCTCCTCCTTGCAGGGACTCACCCAGATACCCAACATGGGGTGGCCCACAAAATCAGCCTGACCACTAAGAAGTAATGCAAGGGTCTCCCCTCCTTTCAACCTCTCCTTTCCTTCCTTTAAATGCCCTCCCCTCCGCCCTGCACAACATCCTCCCCCGCCCCTTCCCCCACATACCCCAACCAACCCCAGGATGTGAATTGCTGTCCACACTGCCTGTGTTGAAGAGGAGCCAGCGGGTCTGTTGCCAGAAAGCACCGTTTAAAATGTGAACTATTACAGAACAAATAAATGCCATGTACAGGAGTATACATGTGTGCCCTTCTCTTTCGTGCTAACCAAAATGGTTTACTTCCCTTAAGGAAAAAAAGGTGAATGGATGGATGGCGTGCTCTGTGAAAGAAACAGGAGGACAGTTTGAGGTGACTGAGCAATGGGTGTCCAGAAAGGAGCGTCTGCCTCAGTCTCATTCCCGGACCTGTATGAGGCTCCTGGGAACTTGGGGGGCCACGTCTAGAAGTGAGCCTGGTCCTATCAGCTACAGAAACCTTCATATATCATACTGTCTTCCAGTGGCTTCTAGGGTCATAGTTAATAATGTTTTTGTTTTTTAAATTTTATTATTAATGTGTGGATGTTGGAAGACAACTCTCGGATTCAGTGTTCTTCAGCTGCAGGACCCCGGAATCAAGTCTAGGCTGTAGGTCGTACAGTAAGCACTTTACCCACTGAGCCATTTAGCCAGCCTAGTTTTTTAAAAGTTGTTTTGAAATTTATGCATATGGGCGATTGCCTGCTTGTATGTCTGTGTGCCATGTGTGTATGGTGTCTATGGGGCTGGGAGAGGGCGGGAGATCCCCTGGAACTGGCCTTACACTTGTGAGCCACCATGCACATCAGGCACTGGAAGTTGAGCCCAGGACCTTTGGAAGAGAAAGCAGCTCCCTCACCAGCTATTATGAGGTTTCGAGACACTAGTATGGAAGTATGCAAGATGCCTTCAATCGTGTTTCTGTCTTCCTGCGTGTGACCTCCAGAAAAATCCCAGGGCACATTGATGAGCCACCATCAGTTTGTTCACCCGCGTTTCTCCCAGACTGCTGACCAGGCTTTACCAGACCCTTAAAGGTAGGAACTGTATTGCGCTTGCCTTTTTATCTGCTATGTGTAGTCTAGAACCAGCCCTGAGCAGTCAGGAAAGGGATAGGGATTCTGATCCATGCAATGGGAGATGGATAGAGCAAAGCGGCGTCAAGGGAAAGGGGCAGAGCAAGGTCCTGGAGACAACTCGAGCTCTCATTCTTAGCTTCTAAACACAAGGCTCAGGAGACACTTTTGCTTAAGCAGATGTTGATAATAAGCAAACACAGGTGGTTGGGTTTAGCCTGCTCCCCAAACCCACTTAATGTCTAACACTGCTCTTCTACGGATGACCTAGCCACTTCTTTTAGCTCCTGGCTGGTGTCTTGTTGAAATTCCTTATCCTGTAGCGCCGAGTAGAGGTCGATACCTTCGGAGACAGAGCGGATGGGATGGTTGGGATACTGGCGGCAGGTGGTCAGAGGCTCCCCTGGTTGGGCTGCGCAAGTCAGCTGGGTGAGGAGACAGCGGTGGTGGCCTATGAGACAGCTGGGGCTGGCCTTGAAGCTCTTCCTGTACCTGCACTGGAACTCCAGCGCCATCCTTGTGTATGCGTTGAAGGTGGTGACAGCTGACGCCATGCAGCAGGTGAAGGAAACCCAGGCCGTGCTAGGGACAAACAGAGAAGGGACAGTAAGAGTCTGGCTTTGTGGAGAGCAAAGTGCCGTCTGTCTAGGCTCTGTCTTTTGGGGGAGTTGGGAGCCCGAGGGTGTTGCCTTCTACTACTGTGAAGGGCTGAGACCAGAGGACTTCACCTGCCTTAGTCTTGGCGTCAAAGAGCAAACAGGAGGTGTCCGATGCATTTAATTCTGTCACTGGTCACCGCCGTGCTCTTTTTATGCCTCTCGTGGGTGTTTATGTGCCTCTGTGAACCCCTGTACAGTCTAGACCCCACAGACCTCTAGCTCTCTTCCATGTGCTGGGCAAGATCTTCTGCACCCCTACCCCCCTTCTTCCCTTCATGCCCTGTGCCCTGACCCTGGAGCCATCATTCCTCTTCCGCCCAATGCTCTTGGAACTTAATTGTCCCCAAAGTTCAGCCTTTGGAGGTCATTCATGAAAGCATTTTACTACAGATCCGAAGGCATTGAACTTCGCTCTAGTGGAATTTGATTATTACGAAAACTGTGGTTCTTGGCATGGGGTAGTTTACAGTGAAAGCTGGGTGGATCTGAGAAAGAGAAAAGCACCCCAGGGAATGACATCAATCACATTCCTAAAGACCTGGGAAGCCAAACCCCTAAACAGCCCTGTCCTAGGGTTTGTGAGGGTAGAGGGGGCTGCTTGGAGGCCAAAGGCTGGTGAGAGGGATGTCCTGCAGGTTCCCGGTTGTTGCCCATGACAATAGATTCCATATGTGGTCATTCTGGAGGGGCTGTCAGCCTGTGTGTGTGTGTGTGTGTGTGTGTGTGTGTGTGTGTGTCTGTGTACAGGCTCTTGGGTCAGCCCTTAACTTCCACCTTGTTTGAGGCCATTATCTCTCTTTTGTTGTTGTTTCCACTGGGGACACAGGCTCACTGGCCAATGAGCTTTCAGGAATTCTGTTTCTCTGCCTCCCATCTTTCTATACTGCTGGATCATAGACACATGTACTACCGTGTGAGGGTTCTAAACGGGCCGCAGGAATTTGAACTCAGGTCCTTATGATTATACGGCAGTTGCTTTACCCACTGAACCATCTCACCAACCCAGCCATACCATTTTAATGGTAATAAAAATTGAAAATGGGTGAAAAGGGGGGCCTGACTGGTTGGGGAAACCAGCAAGACACGGGGCTGGTGGATGAACTAGAGTCCTGGGTTGCAAGCGTGTACTGTGGTGTGAGGAGACGGGGGTGGGGTGGGGTGGGGAAGCGGGTGTGAAAAAGCCCTCCACTGTACCTGCAGTAGGAAGGAAACATAAGCCCTGCATAGTGTGATTTCTGGGCCATTGATGCCCTCAGCACTTATCTGAGACGGTTTATGTGAATCTGGGTCGTTGCAGTGAATAGAGAATGTTCCTCCAGGGAGAGAGGAGAAAGGTTAAAAACAAAACCAAAACTAATGAGAAAGAACTCCCCCTGAACGTGCTGAAGGGGGTGCGCCTGTAATGCTAGCACTTGAGAAGTAAAGGCAGAAGAATCAGGAATTCATGGCCAGCATTGGCTACATAGCTAGATGTGAGCTTGGGCTACATGTGATTTTTCTTAACACCTCCCCAAGTGAAATGGGAGTCCCCTCTGTATGCTGTGAGTATTTTATTACCATTGGTTAATAAAGAAGCTGCTTTGGGCCTATGACAGGGCAGAATAGAGCAAGCGGGAATTCCTAGCAGAGAGAGAGAGAGAGGAGGAAAAGAAGGCGGAGTCAGTAGCTGCTGAAGGAGAAAGACGCCAAAACTTTACCCAGTAAGCCACAGCCTTGCAGTGATATACAGAATAATAAAAATGGGATAATTTAAGATGTAAGAGTTACTTAATAAGAAGCCTGAGCTACTGAGGCCAAGCAGTGAGGTAATTCATATAGTTTCTCTGTAATTATTTTGGGTCTGAGCAGCCAGAAAATGAACAAGCAGCCCCCCCCCCCCATCTACACCCAAGGATGTTTAAAATGCTCGAGTCCTTAGTTTTTAAGGTTAGGATGTGGAAGCAAGCAGTGGCGATGTGTGAGACAACAGGTTGGCGTTAGGTGACGCCCTTCGTGTGGCCACACTCTGAGCTCTAGCACTGTCCCCATGGATGTGGTGAAGGCGCTGACAGCCAGTGCTATGCAGTTCAGTGGAACTGCTGGAGATCTGGAGTTAGGAAGCAGTTACTCTTGGAATAAGGGACTATGTAATGGATGGGAGAGGTTTCAGTTGAGGACCATCAATGGTAGAGCAGATGGAACTCAATCCTCATTTCACGATTATATTTATTGTTTTCTCTAAAACCCTGAATCATAATACAGAGCATGTAGCAGTTCCTGCAAGCCGTATAAAACCAGCCTTGCTACTCAAGGACTGTGTGTAGGTCAGAAAAAGAAGCAACTAATTACAGCTGCTGAACAGGAAAGCTGGACCAGGTCACATCCCCAAAGCAAGTGAGAATGTTCTGTGCACCCTCTGAAGGCAGGGAAGGAGAAGATATCCCCATTTCAGCCCTGCTTTGGGCTGATGGAGGAGGAGGACAAGGGAAGAAGGTACCTCCAGCTGAGGGTGGAAATCCTGTGCACGGTTGTGGTGTTAGGCTGTGAAGCTCAGGGGATGAGAGTACTCACTAGAATGCCCAGCCATAATTCCAAGAGTGCGGTCTCCAGTCGTCCGGACCTAAAGTGGCCGTTGCCTGGAAGACTTGTGAATACGTCATGTGGGCCACCATCCCCAGAAGGCCTGTGGAGAAGTCTGTGTGGTATCAATCTGTTGGCATCTGGGTCACTATGTCAGGGCATCTGTGACTTCTTTGCCATCACATTTCCTGGGAAACTAGTCTAGGGGAGGGGTGTCTCCAAGCATGTCTATCTTTATGATGATTACCCCAAACTTTTGTCTGAGAACTATGGCAAAATCTGAGTCAGTCTGTCCTGGTTGTTGCTCATTTTAACTTCTACCTTTAGCCTTCACAGTCTGTGTGTGTGTGTGTGTGTGTGTGTGTGCGTGCGTGAATGTGTGTGTGCGTGTATGTGTGTGTAAGATCTTACTTTAGATGTTGTCCAGCAGTGACACTGTGAAATTGCAGTTGTAAAGTAAACTGAGCCGAAGGCTTTCCATGTTGAGAAAGATTGCAAATGAAGGGACCTGGAAGTCAGAGCATATAAAGATAGTTTCACAGCATCTTCTGCTGCTTCTCACCATGTGTGGTTGTGTGCATGTGTGTGAGTGTGTGTGCGTGAGTTGCGTGAGTGTGTGCAAGTGTGTGCATGTGTGTGCGTGAATGTGTGCAAATGTCTGCATAAGCGCACAGAGGTTGTTGGGTTTCTTCTGTTGCTTTTCATCTTAATTCCCTAGATTCAGGGGTTTTTTTTCTTTTTCTTTCCTTTTTTTTTTTTTGACACAGGGTTTCTCAGTATAGTCTTGACTGTTCTGGAACTCTCTCTGTAGACCAGGCTGGCCTCGAACTCACAGAGATCTGTCTGCCTCTACCTCCTGAGTACCGGGATTAAAGCTAGTGTGCCACCACCACTCAGCTAGACAGGGTTTCTTACTGAATCTGGAACTCACTGCTTTTTGCCTCAGCTAGCCGGCCAGCAAGCCCTAGCGATCTTCCTGTCTGGTATTCCCATGCCCAGAGCTGGGGTTCCAGGAGGAAATGGCTATGCCTGGCTTTTTATGTGGGTGCTAGAGATTCTGACTCAGGTCCCCAACCTGAGCAGCAAGAACCATCCCCCCAGCTCCTACTCCCAACTCCTCTTCTTGGTTTTCTAGTCCCTTCCTCCTCCCACCAAGGAAAAAAACCCAAGCCTTGAAGATGGTACTTCAAAGGGACCCCTGTGAGCCAAGCCGAGGTGACATACACCTCTAGTCCCAGGTCCCGCTTGGAAGCTTGAAGCCAGCCAGCTAGCTATACAGTGAGTCTGTCTTAGCCTACATAGGAAGGCCCTGGGCCCCGCCTCACAGTATGGGAAAAAGAGCAAAAGAAAACATCTCAAGGAGCCCCACGAGGAACCACCCTCTGCCACTCTGTCGTCACTCACCTGACAGGACCAGGGAGATGGCTGCAAAGGCATTCAGCTTGAGCCCACAGCCAGGGTTACTGGTGAGCAGCAGGTCTGTCAGTAGCAGGAAGAAGCTGATGAATTGAAGTCCGATGTACGCAATTTGGGTGCCCAGTGATAACCAGAGAACTTCTGCAAAAGGCCAGGCAAAAGAACCCCACCCGGACAGTAGTTAGTAATCACTGTGGACACCAGTGCCCGGCAGAAGTCAGAGGCCCAGAAGGACAGGTGGAGAGAGAGGGGAAGCTGAACTCGGCACCCAGTGGTGTCTAGGAGGAACCCGTGTAATGGGCTGTAAAACTGAGCTTAAGCTGTCAAACAGATGGCTCCATTTTCATAAACCCTGTGCCAATCATCATCCATGGCTTTCTCTTTAATTAGGGTTTGCGTTTTCATTCTCCCAACCTCTCACTCCTTCTCTTTTAGTAAAACAAACTTAGACAGGGTGGCGTCCACCGGCAATTCCACCAGCAGGGTGATAGAAGCAGGAAGAGTGGGTTTTCAAGGCCAGTCTGGCTACAAAGAGACCCTATGTCAAGGAAACCAAAAAGCAAAACCATCCCTCCTCCCACAATAACACAGAAGGGAGGAAAAGGCCCTAAACCCTTCAGCGTGTGTCCTGGGTTGAATGCTGATAACTTTGTGGAATTTTAGGAGGGATGCCTGTCAGCCTGTGAGGCTCAGAGGTAGAAAAAGGAGGTTGTAGTGCAGTTTCGATCCAGAAAGACCCGGGTCTCCAGTTAGTGAACACGTACTTGCCACGGGCCCCAAGGGGAGGAGGAGGAGAGAGGCCTTCTCCATCAACCACTTCCCTCCAAATCGGAGAGTGGGGTGATATGAGCCTTGCAACGAGGTAAATTCCAGTAGTCCTTTCTCACCTCTCTGGGCTGGTGGTGTGAGTTCAATGAAACTTCGGCACTTCTCCCCTAAAACACACGAAGGTGGCTACCGTAAGGACTTCCTGGGGCTGTGGGGATGGAGATGTCCCACCCCACTCCCAGCCCTGCTGCATTTGCCCTGACACAGCCCCTGAGGCACATAACACAGCCCTTCAGTGTCTTCGTTTTGAAAACAGGAGAGAATGCACCCATGAATGTGCCATCCAAGATTCCTGGCCTTCATCTCTGACTGTGAAGATAACGCTTTTCTGAGAGCATCATTGTAGGACAGGGTCCCAGTTTCCTGTCTTAATGTTGCAAGTTTTGCAGCTGGATCAGAATGGCTCTAAACCATTTGCAGAACAGTGACTTGGCCAGTGTTAGGTGACATGAGGCTATGGATGTGTGTGTCTGTCCTCTCATTTTCTCACTTTCTCCCCCCCCCCATTTTTATTTCTCTTCTGTGTCTTTTTCCCTTAGCCCACTTTGTAGGAATTTCAGTATCAAGTTGAATACGATCTCAGATTTTAGAAAACACATTGCCACCATGCCCTCTCTTCCCAGGCCCCACTGTGACTTAAATGTCCTGAATGGGGAAGAGGAGGAGCTGGAGACTGGATACAGCTATCTTCCGTGCCACTCTAGTCTAAGGTACACACACTGACTAGTGTGAATTGAACAGCGTTTTCAGTAAGTGGCAAGAAACTTGGGAGCATCTGTCTGCAGCTCCTCCAGGGCATCCTTACAGAACCATGTACTTCAGGACCGCCTAAAATCTATCTATCTATCTATCTATCTATCTATCTATCTATCTATCTATCTATCTATCTATCTATCTATCTATCTATCTATTCATCCATCCATCTAATCTGTCATCTAATCTATCCATCCACCCATCCATCATCTATTTATCATCTATCATCTGTCTAATAATTTATCATCTATCTAATCTCTCTCATCCCTACTCATCATCTCTACCCATCATCTATCATCTATTAATTCATTTTGAAATTCTGGGAACCCAACACAGGGCTGACACATGCTAACCAGTTAACCACAGCACTACATCTCCAACCCTTTAGTGTTTTGAGATGCTCTCTCTAGGTATTCCAGGATGCTCCCCACCCTCCTGCCTCAGCCTCTGGAGTGTTGGCTCTATAGGAGTATGCCACTAGAGTTTCCCCTTACCTTTTAAATTGAGACACTAATCCCTAGCCTGGAAGAAGAGAGACCTTGGGGATGATCTATCTCAGCCCTTTGCATCTAACTGGAAAACCTCGGCTTACGGAAATGAAGTTATTCGTGTGAGGGTCCAGCTGGGCAGAGCTCAGGTTGTTTCTAAGCAGTGACTGTAGCCCACTAGTGTGAAGGTTCTACTGATTCAAACCTGACATGTCCACAAGCTTCGTTAACCTGGGTCTGCTGATGCTGGAGGAGCTGAAGAGCCTCAGGGACTTTTGACTTGTTAAGAGGGGCCATGGAGAAGAGATGGGATTTGAGTATGAGGCCCATCCTCTCCTCAGGCCTAGTGGGGTTTCTTTGCCTGCAAAAGATTCCAAAATTCCCTACCCTGGTCTGGTGTGGCGTCTCTCATCTGTAATGAGTACTCAGGAAGCCAAAGCAGGTGGATTGTGGGAAATCCTAGGTCAGCCAGATCTACATAGTTAGTTCTGTGATAGCCTGTGTTATAGAATGTGCTAATATCTTCAAAAGCATTTTTTTAAAGGCAGATGAGCTGGCTCAGCAGGTAAAAGTGCATTCTTGCCACGCTGACTGCTTGAGATTGACCCACACGCTACACCTTGTCCTCTGACATGTGTGTGTATGCCCCCATACATACCCATACATGACACAAATAGAAATGTAATTGAAAACACAGATCAAGCCGTGTAGCCGGTGCGAGGGTGTTACCTGGTTCTTCCACGGTTTCCTCACAGGATAGCCACATGCCACTGCGGAAGGTAAGGAAGGAGAACCGGTCATCCCCAGTCTCCCAGGTGTATTGTACCACCTCCTGGGCTGATGTGTTGGTGACGTCCCCATCCAAGGACATCGGCATGTCAAAGCACTTGGCTGCCAGACCTTGCCCGCACAGGGGCTTGGGCACCTTCTGTGTGCCCACAATCCACTCGCTGCTGAGCAGGGATGCTGCGGAGAGGCCGAGTGATAGCATGTTGAGGATGGCAGATACGAAGACCCGCTGGACAGGGGAACCCTTCTGGAGCTCCATCTGCAACACACAAGCGGGGGGGGGGGAGACAGCTGGAGAGCTTGCCCTCAGGGTCTCAGCCACTCTTTAACACGGAAGGCCAAAGCTTTCTCCAGGAGCCTGCGGAAGCATCGGTGTGGCCAGGACCCAGCACTGTAGTGATGGCACTCACTCAGATTGAACAGTATGCAGTAATTTGCATAGGCAGAGTGACAGCTGGATCGACACTGGGCAGATTGACAGAAGGATTGATACCAGATGGGGGACATTATCACAGGGATACTCGTGTCAAAGTGACCTGGATGCGAGCAGGGCTGTATTATACTGATCCGCTTTAGAAGGCAGGCGAGCACCAAGCTAGCCTGGCTTCTGACTGCCAAGCCACATGGAATTCAAGCATGTGCATCTGGGTGGAAAATTACCCCAGAGCCGTAGTTATAGCACATATCCTCAGGCAGAGGCAGCAAGGGAACACTCTGAGCTGGCCAGCTTCTTTGGGGGATACTTTATATAATTATTTGTTCATGTATAAAGTAGTGGGTTTTATGCTCATATTTTCAGACATGTTTATCATTGTGTTTTGCTCATATTTGCCCCCTCCAGCCCTTCCTTGTCCCCTCATTCTGCTGGTCCCTTCCTCTTCCCTAAATAATTCTGTTGTTTCTGCTTTCATGTCATGTGCAATATGCATTGTTCAACCTAGATTCTGTATTTAAGAGAAGTCATGCATTATTTATCCCTCCCCTTTCATCCTCTGACACCCTCCTCTGTCCTTTCCTTTTCCCACAGTTTCCTTTCTATATTTATGTCTTATAGACACACATACGTTTATACATATATACTTATATAAATGAGAAGAAACATGTAATATTTGTCTTTCGGAGTCTGGCTCATTTAGCTCACCAGTTTCACTTATTTTTCCTGTAAATAACATTATAAGTTCATTCCTTATAGCTGAATATAACTCCACGGTGTGTATATATTTTCAAGTTATACCAGCTCAGGAGAAGCAGATGGAAGTTTGATGCCTTCATGATAAGAGATGGAAGAAGGTATGTAGCTCATTTTGAAAGTATTTGCTCAGTGTGAGTGAAACCCTGGGTTTGATCTCCAGCACAATAGAAACCCAGTGTGGTGGTGCACACCTGTGGTCCCAGCACTGGAGAGGTAGAGGCCGGAGGATCATTCCCAGCTACTTAGTGACCTTGAAGTCAGCCTGAACTACATCAAATCCTGTCTCAAAAAACAAAGACCAATGTTCACCTTGTCAACCTCATTGTGTGATTTGGCTTGAATTTTATTTAGGAAAATAATTGTGATCGGTCTTGAGTATCTTAAGGTTCTTTAATATGTGGGGAACAGGAAGAAGCTCAAGCTTAGCTTCCAGATGGTTCTTAGAGTAAACCATCTTGAGCTGATGGGATCTCTCCTATCAGAATTAATCAGCCCTCAATCTGCTTAAGAGATGTAAATAACATCACAGGCAAATACACAAACCCAGCAATCTACATTACCCCAGCTTAGCAGAATCTACATTTAGCAGCTTAAATCATGAGCCTCTGTTTCGTAATCCAGGAAGGAAAGCAGTGCATACCACATACAAGGTGTTAATTGGGGCAGGAGCAAGCATAAGGTGGTCATTATAAAAATATCTAAACTATGAAACGGAAAAATAAATTGCTTCTGGAAACTGTCTGCCAATGTGAGTTAAAAGCATTCAACAAATTAACTCCATCGGGAAATGCCAGTCTTTGCAAGACGCTGTGTGACCTTGACTGAGGACAAATGTGTTCTCAGTCACAACCATCTAGGAGCAGGAGGGATCTTGACCTGCCAGGGTCTACTGTCACATGCTGCTCCTTTGCTCAAAAATGTTCTCTTTTTCTTTCCTAAAACTATGGGCTTCCACCCTCAATCCAGCAAGTATCGTGAGTTGCCTTTCCTGGTTATTTAGTCATTAGTCTTAAAGTTACCAATCAAAGTAGGAGGCATCCCAGTGGCATTTTCACTTGGTCCCCTACCCCACCGCTCACTGCCACCAGCCTCTCTGCAACCTCCCTTTCATCCTTATTACCCATTCCCTCCTTCCATTTAGATCTTTCCCCCTCCTCACGATCCCCCTTTTTTGTCATACATATATAGAAATTAAAAGCTATTTTAAAGTTGTGGGTTTGATTCATTTCATTTAATGCATTTTCCCTACTTTATCTACTTTCCTTCAAATTTCATGATTTTTTTCTTATCCATCTATTGGTAGTCATGTAGGCTGGTTCAGTATCTTAGCCCCTGTGAAAACTGTGGCATCCATCAGACGTGATGTACAGGCATCTCTGTGGTGGGTGTCCTTTCTAATTATCTGATATCCATTACTTACAGGTAAACCATCTTCACTAATTATTCTATAAAAAAGACCACTGACGATCTAGGCAGTTCCAAATCTCTCACCCCAGGGTTCAGTTTTAATAGTGCTACTCAGCCTTAATGGACCATCTACCATCACACCACACCAGAGCAGGTCCGGATTTATACTCAGTCTGTTTCAAGGTATGTATCTACCCAAGTTCCTCCAGGTTACTCAGACATGAAAAAGAATATTAAAGCTTGCACACACATGTGGCCTCAATCGAGATGACAAGCAAATTATGGACGAGGTGACTTGAGGAACAAAGGATGATCAACTTGAAATGACTCAGAGTCTCTGTCCTGAAAGAACGCCCACCACGGAAAGGGGCCTGGTCTCTTCATGTCCTCTTCCTCCTCCACTTGCTGCAGAGTCTCAGAGTTTGTGACCTCAACCTGACCAGAGTTAGACACCTAGAGGTTGACCTTGAACTTGGGATCCCCCTGCCTCCACCTCTCAAGGGCTAGAATTGCAGGTGGTGTGTCCCACTGTCCAGAACTCTGCATGCCAGGGAAGCCCTCCGTGGAGCTTCCTCAACCCCAGATACGGAAAGTGACATCTCATTCAGGAGCCTTTTCCAGAACTGTCATCCATTCGGCCACATCTTTGGTCACATGCCTTACTCAAACCGGAAGAACAAAGCTCATCTTACAAGTGAGTTTAGACTGAGTGACACAGCCTGAGGGAAGCTCTGCCTTGGCATGTGCTCACACACGCCTTCAAGGCGAGACTCTACTTTCTAGACAAGAGACTGAATAGAAGCGCCATAGGTGTCACCGCGGCAACAGTGCTCTCACATCAATGTACATTAACAGAAAAACACGGCATTCGTGTATGAGAACAAGGACAGCCAGTTGATCTAAAGACCCAGGTGCCGAGGCTTCTCCTGTGAAATAAAAGGGGCAGGCTGGTTACCTTGGCCATGGTCAGCGTCTTGTATACTGTCTGGAAGGATGGAAGGGCGTCATCTGTACAAGTCTCTTTGGAGCACCGTAGCAAAAGTGAAGGTCGGGTTCCCTCCCTCCTCCCTTGCCTTCCCACCGTCCCTCTCCTGGCTCAGACTTTGTACCGTGCCTCTTGATTAAATGCCGCTACGCAATGAACATGGGCATTCCATAACTGACTGTGCAACCCCAGCCCAGCTGTTCTTAGAGATTATGCCAGAGAACCTGCCAGTCGGGGATCTGAACTTCAATACAGTAGAGCAGCATGGATCCGCATTTGCAGAGGGGACTTTCTGTACAAAGTAAAGGGTGGTTTATGTCCCCTCTAGGTAAGTGGTGTGAGTGGATGAGGCTTGATTTTTGCAGCACTACACAGAATATCGAGATCCGCTGTCATTGCTTCCCAGCCTCCCCTAGGAAGCAGCTTTGGGTTGTCTCGGTGTGGTTTCCACCTCCTAGGCAGTTCACAAACTGTTACTTCTCTCCATGTCGGATGCTGAGCGTGCTGGGTGGAGATGAGGATGGGACAGGACTGGATGTCTGGGATAAGCTCCAGAGCCAGCCATGTGATGGCTGTATAATGGCCGCCATTTTCCCCAATTCTCAAGCAAGGAATGAACATCTTTTTATTTTCCACAAAACAAATTTCAATAATAATGATGATGATGATAAATCCACCCAACTCTTAAGGAGTGGATCACTCTCGTGCCAGCCACTAGAGGCACGCGCCATTCTTTCTGTCCTCAGAGTATACAGATTGCTGTTTTGCAGCAACTACCCTCTTCTTTCTACCCAGAATGCCCTCAGTTTTTTTCTTTTTCTTTTTCTCTTTCTTTCTTCTTTCTCTCTCTCTCTTTCTTTGTCCGAGACAGGGTTTCTCTGTGTAGCCCTGGCTGTCCTGGAACTTATAAACTAGGCTAGCCTCGAACTCAAAAGGTCTGCCTGCCTCTGCCTCCGAATGCATGCACCAGCACTGCCCCTTTCAGTTGGAGTGTAAAAAGTCACTCGTTCTTTTAAAGTGGTTTTCTCCTTTTTGTCTTTGTCCTGTCATGCCTCTCTTGAAGCTTTTTCCTTTTTTATCTCTCTCTCTCTCTCTCTCTCTCTCTCTCTCTCTCTCTCTCTCTCTGTGTGTGTGTGTGTGTGTAGCAGGAGCATGGAGCATGTATGGAAGACATCTCTGGGGGTACTTGGTTCTCTTTTCCTATCATGTGGGTTCCAGGAGTCACACTCAGGTTGTCAGGCTTGGAGGCAAGCCTGTCTACCAGGTGAGCCATCTTGCAGGCCCCTGAATATGTTTTATGTACCACCCTGTCAGCCCTTCCTTCATTGTGACCCAACTCACTCTGCTTTGGGAGAAGGGCACAGGAATTTTGTGGTCCCGTGTTGCTGTGGGATAGGTTGGTTTCCTGAATGCATGGCTTCCTCGTGCCGCTGGGTGGTGCTACACTCTCATGTTTTCATTTCTGTCCTTTCCTTCCCTACAAGCCAGCAAACTGGGTGGAGGTGGCTACTTCTCTCTTTCCTTCCTCTGGCTTTCACCCCAAATACGAATCTCCAGACTGCCATGTGTCAGCCTTATGGAATCCAGGACTTAGAATGAACTTTGGGGTGTCCAGCCACTCCCGGGAGGACCTTTTAATAGGAGCGTTTCCTATAGTACATTCTTTGGTGGCCAGTTCCAATTCTCAGTGACTCAACAGATCCTCAAATGCCTCCCATGGGAAACACGACATCGCAGTATCAGAAAATACAGTTAGCCAACATTTCCTGATGAGTTTTGTGCACATTTTTCTCTCCTTAATTGTATCCTCATTCTCTCTCCACCCTAGAACAGTGACCAATTCTTTTCCCTTTGCCACGCTTCCACCCTTCAAATACTTGGAGACGCGTCTCATATCCCGCCTTGAGTCACTGTTTGGCACAGCACTGTGTCTTTGGTTTTTATTACTCTGCCCATAAACCGCACCCCCGAAGCCTTAATAGCCCGAAGTTTGCCTCCTTCAGGGAAAAGGAGATGGGAGTGGCAGGCGAGGAGGCCCAGAGGTGGGTTAATGAAGCCCCACCTCCCAGGCCCCTCGCTTATTTGGGCTGCTTCCAAGGGCCTGCTGCCCAGGCTGAACTTACAATTTTGTACTATTTTCCTTCAAGGTTTCCAAAATCCTAGTGTGTCTAGCAGCTACACACAGCAGCTCTGAGCCCCCCCATTCCTAGGCTGTGCATTTTATGTGGGTGCCTGGCTGGATGTGACCAGTCTTAGCTCTCTCCCCACTAGGACCTTGGGCCCCAACGTCCAATTTCCTCTTCTGGACAAAAACACAGGTTTCTCTGTCTTGCCGCCAAAGGTCAGAACCCAGCACGCCTTTCACTTCCTTTCATTGGAATTCACTCCTGCTGTGTCCTGCCCCTTTCCTTTCCTTTCTTAGAACAGAAGAGGTAATTGCTGGTCAATGTAACAAAGGTAATTAGGCTTGACTCAAAAGCTCACAACTCTAGAGGCGGACATCCCGCATCTCGACACCGTATTTCAACTTGGTGTGTGGGACTGATGATGACTGTAGGGTGACTTCCAGGGGGCTCTGTAGGCACCTCACCATTTATGACATCACAAGGCCAAGGCCTGGGACTGACCTCCTTTTGCTAAGGTCCCCAGTCACACTTCGCCAGACCGTGTGACAATGTTTTTACTAGATATGCAGAAAGAGAAATGATGGTCTTGGGACACACATACTTCGTAGGCAGGCATCCAGTTTATTGCTTTGCTAGGACGCCGAGCCCAGGTGATTAAGAAGGCTGAGCAAGAGCAGGTGTGTTTGCCTCTCACTGGAGCCTGGGGCTAAGAGATCCAGTATTTTTGTCCCCCCTGCTATCCATCCAGACATCTTGTTTGCCCTGGCTGGTGAGAGTTTCTCTGTCCTCCCAGGGGCCAGAATTCTTGACCCGTGGCCCCATTAAGTAACTCCTTCCGTTATGCAAAAATCAAAAGGCCGGAGTGGAGTTTAAGTGCTTTGGCTGTCACTGGCTGATGCGGACAACCCTGTTTTCGGTGCCTCCACTTCCTGACAGGTGCACCTGCCATGAACTAGCTCCTCACCTTCCGTGTAGCCCACCATGTGCCTTGTGTTGGCTCCACTCGCTCTGTTCTGTGGCAGTGCATGTAGTGTAATTGGCCGTGTTTTGTGCATTGCCGACTCCAGCACGGTCTCCAAGTTTCATAAGGCTAACAAGGCCTATGAACACCGTTGGGAAACCGGTGGGCAAAGGCATGAGCACAGATGTATCCAAAGAGCGTCAAGTACACACACTCTTCCCAATTCATGTACAAAAGCAACAAGGAGCCACAGAAAGACCCTAGAGGGCCGGGCGCATATCAGAGGCCCTTCCACAGGGACAGTTTCTGTCAGGACTTTTCCTCTCACCTGTGGGAACATTGCTGCTTTTCCATGAGCAAAGGCTCCGAAAATAGCAGTGATCTCATTACCAGTATTATCTTTCCTCTGACCAGAGGACAAACATCACTCAAAACAGTGGCAGCTCGGAAATGTTCTGTCCTTTTCAAGAGGGCTGATACCCTGCAGACTGGCAGACTGGGGTCACTTTGATGTGGCTCGAGCCTTCTGAGCTTGGATTATGGACTGTGGGACATTGAATTTCATTGCTGAAACCAGAGGACATTATGACTTTACAAATGCTCGTACTGTGTTCAACTCTGGCTCTCCCATCCTCAACTGTACCCAGCTTGTAAGGGCCCCAGTATAACCCCAAGGGCTCCTGAGGTGGGTCGCGAGTACTGGGAACTCTCTCGTTTATAGTTCAGTGGGAAGGGCCAAGGGAAGAGGCTTCCTCGAGCCTTTCCCTTTCCGCTTTGCCATGGAATTGTTTGAGGCTTTTGCTACCGCAGTCATTTCCAGGAGAGGAAGCCCCAGCCTTTCTTCCGTGCCCCAAGCTGCTGGCGTGAATCAGAGCGGCAGCCACATCTGCATTTCCTGTGGAGCAATCGCTCACGCGCGCGCCAGTGACTGCTCAGACGGGGCTGGCCCGGCTTGCTAGGCTCCAATGAGGAAGTGGGGTGCCCAGGATGCTGCTGTCCACAGACAGTGCAGGGTCACCCTTGTCCACCTAAGCGTGTGCCCCCTCGCCTAATCGTTTCCTTCCCTCTCTCCTGTCACCGCCACCCTCTGCCTCGGTGCCTGAGCCGGATGAGATTCCCACCGAGCTTCCCCCCTCCCCCGCAATGAGTAACGCTGGAGGCGTTTACTACGGCGCCCCAGTTGCCTAGCAGCGGGCGTGGTTGCCACGGCGACGCACCAGAAGCCTGTTTTGAATTGTTTGGTGAGGCCCCGCCCTTGCGCTGAGGGCGTTTGGGACTTCCAGGACGGGTGTGGCAGGGAACCACGAGGTTTCTTCCTCTTTCTCTTCTTTGGGTGGGTCCTGCGTCCCTTTGGCCTCCCAAAGGACCGGCCCAGGGAAGGGACTGGATCCTGGGATAAATTCCTCAGACCCTGTATAACCTGGCGTGAGGATCCACTTGGCTGCTGTCAAACCCAAAGTCCCCCAAAGATGCGGGTCCCTGATCCCTTTCTGATGAAGGGGCAAGGTAGACCTGCCTCGTTTTGTAGGTGCAAGAGGTGATACTCGGGACATGAAGCCCTCAGCACATCTGAGGTCTAGTGGTTACCGACCTGCTTCCCCAAGGGGTGCTGGGGGAGTGAAAATAAAGAGGAGTCCTCTACAGTTTTGCTCTGAAGGTCTAAAGAAGGAAAGCAGAATCTAAGGAAAAACCATGCGAGCTCCCAAGCTAGGGGCTAGCCGCTTCACGAATTACCCTGTTCACCCCGCCAGATTCAGGGGCCGTGTCTCCATTGTAGAAGTGAGGGCTCAAATTCAGTTTTTGACTTGCACCAAATCTCACATGTAGACATGATGGGGTGGGCATTCAAACCTACAAACCCTAGAAGGCTGACTCCTTTCAGACTAAAGTCCCACCAGCAAAGGGCAGGCACCTTTAACGAAAGTCACGGCTTGCGGGTCACACCGGGAACTGCCCTCAGAATGAGGCAAGGGTTCAAGTGTTCTATGCTTAATTTACATTTATTCTTAGCTCCATGTTAGCGAACAGGTTCTCCAGTAGCCTTGCTGTTCCCCCTCTAAAGAACCAATGAGAAGAGATAAAATTTCAGGCTCTGATTTTTGCTACCATGTTCAGCTTATATCTGTCTGCAAGGGCTTTCCAGTTGATCGTGGGCTCCTTGGCTTCTTCTGACCTGGGGTAGCTGCCGGAGCCTACACTACTCGAGCCTACACTGCCCGAGCCTACACTGCTGGCGCCTACACTGCTGGCTCGAGAGCTTAGAGATCTGCCCCGGTCTCACCAATGCCTCTTTCTTAGGTTATCTTGGCCTTCTAAACACACTTTTCCAGTAACCCTACATTGCCCTCCCACCCCACCAAGTTCAGGTGTGTTTTATTGCCCCTAAAGATGGGGCTCAAACAGTGAAGTAAGTGAAATTAATTGACCAGTATTCACACAATTTCCAGAAGCTGTGCACCTACCTCCTGGGTGAGACAAACATTTTGAGTCAGCGGGGAGGGATTGCTCATTCACCGTGGTCCTTCGGAAACAGAGGTGTTTCAGTGTCTCCTCTGATGGTTCTTCCTCAGCTGTGTGGCTCGGGTGTCGAGGGAGAGGACTCACCAGGTCCCCTCTTGCCAGCAGAGGGGTAAGGTGGTATGCGTTGAGCTGGGAGAGGATGAATGGCTCTCAGGCAGGACACCGGGTGGTGGGTGGTGGTGGGCTATAGTGACATTGCTCTGTGATGTCACAGTGGCAGGCAGGGTTCTCTCCCCCTGATGCCCCACCCACCTCTCTCCCAACCTCAGAAAGACCAGGCTGGCAGGAAGGGACACACTTGGTCCCCGCCAAAACCCAGATGCCTCCTGAGGTCCTTCGATCAGTGCTTATTGTACATAAAAAAGAACTGGGAAGTTCATCCAAACACAACTCGGAAGGCTAGGGATGGTTGGCACGTGGTGTTAAAGAGAATTACAGCTGTGAGCCACGTCTTAAAATGTTCTAACACCCCCTGTTCAAAGCAGGGAAATGAGTGCACACAGCAATACCGCAATGAACTCTTAGCCCGTGCTGGGTGAAAGCAGACTGAACCCTTGAAAGTTCACCCCACTCCCCCAAACAAGTTGGGTCTTGTGGAAGGACACACTGTTCCCATCTTAAAACTTAAATGCATTAAAATGAAGTATAATGACACAGTTGCACCATCTACATCATAAGGGCTCAAGAGCCTCCTATGGTGAGAAGCTGCTGTGTTGAGTCTTTTAAAGCCTAGATTGTTCCTGAAAAGGTCACGATGCACAAAGTTGCCATTCTAAAGGACCAGTGTCTAGGTTGGAGATGGCTCAGAGGTTAAGAACAGCGACAGCTCTTTCAGAAAAGTTCAGTTCCCAGCAACCACATGGTGGCTCACAGCCATCTGTAAGAAGATCTGGTGTCCCCTACCGACAGGTATAAATGCAGGCAGAATGCTGTATGCATAAAAGTCTTTTAAAAAGACTAAAAAAAGGAGGGGAGGGCGACAAGTGTCTGGAAACCTAGGAGACATTCACTACCAGTTTTTTTTTTTTAAATTATTGTTATTTGAAACAGGGCCTCACACTTGATGTGTAGCTGAGGCTGGCCTTGAACTCCTGACCTTTCTGCTTCTACCGCCCAAGTGCCAGGGTGGTAGGTCCGCCACACCTTGCACTTCAGCCATTGCTGTGAGATAGGCTCTTGCTCTTTAGCCCAAGCTGGTTTGCAGCTCACGATATAACCAAGGTGGGGCTTCAACTCCTGGCAATCCTTCAGCCTCAGCCTCTGAGTACTGAGACTGCAGGTGTGAGCCACCATGTCAAGTTCACTCTCAGCGTTTTAATAGGCACACATGGACACGGAAGCAAAGCTCAGGTGAGGGATCCCAGGATTCAAGGGTCCCTGTGCAACACATGACCCTCAGTCTACCTCTCTGAGGTCCTGGCTCCTCCTTCCCACTGCATCCAGGTCCGAACCCTCAGGACCCATGATTCTAGCTAGCCTTAGGACCTTTTTCCTCTCCCCTTTCTCTGTGCTTCTATAGCATACCGGTCCAGCGATAAAATCAAAGATTATTTCCTTCTCTTTTCCCCCTTTTCTTTCCCCTTCCCTTTCCCTCCCTTCACCTTCCCTCCCATCCCCTTCCCTTCTTCTCCCTTCCCTGCCCCCATTCCCTCTCTTCCTTCTTTCCCTACAGTGTCTCCTTATGTAGCCCAGGCAGCCCTCACTCATTCCCTTGCCTCAACCCACTAAGTGCTGGAATTATAAGATGGGCTGAGCACCAAGAGTGTCTTCACACAGCAGCTTGGACTGTTTGCTTTAGGTGGCTTATTCTGTTTCTCCCACGGTACTCTAAGCTGCTGAAGGAGAAACCTGTTTCACTTCTATGATGCCTAGTGTGGTGCCAACCGGAGAAGGGTGGCTCAACACATTCTATTTTAGTGAATTACCTTAAGCATCCAGGCAAATAAGAGAGAAGAACAAGTCAGTCCAGACAGAAGAGGCTGCCTTGTTCTGAGTGTGTTTTAATCACTGAGACAGGGTCTCACTGTATAGCCCTGGCTTTACCGGGAGTTCACTGTGAAGACCAGGGTGGTTTCCAACTCACAATGACACGCCTACCTTAACCTTCTGGGGGCTGGGTTTAAAAGTGTAAGCCACCATACCTGGCTCCATGATCATTTTTAAAAGCCAGGACAAGGCTAGGGGTGCGGCTCATCCATAAAGGGCTGGTCCAGGATGCATAAGGCCTTGGGTTAATCCCCAGTACAGTGAACAAGCAAGCAGCAAACAGAAAAGAATTGAAACAAAACAGCAACAGCAACAACAAAAGGAAATAATTTTTTCTTTCTCTTTATATTTGTATCTTTTACTTATTTTAAAGGGAATTTTTTTTAAAGGAGTCATGGTATGTATTTTAATTTATGTGGGGAAGTAAACAAAACTAGCTTATTTTTTTGAGACAGGGTCTCACTATGCAGCCAAGGCTAGCCCGGAACTCGCCACAAAGCCAAGGCTGGCCTTGAACTGGCAGTGATCTTTCTGCCTCAGACTCCAGCACTGGGATTACAGATGTGCATCATCACGCCCTGCTCCAAAGATGACCTTTTTGACACGCCCTATTGGAATAAACTGGATAGGCATATAACAAACATAAATCATATTCATAGCATATAAGAAAGTAAACTCCAAAGGAAGCAGAGACCTGGATGTCAGGTGAGATTACATAGTACTAGAAAGAGCTATAGACAAATTCCTCTGTGACTCCAGTGTGAGGAAAGGATTTTGAATCATGACTTAACAGAAAGTGATCCATTCATCCAGCTATATCATACACAAATGAACAAAAAACTACCACCATCAACAAGCCAAACTTTTGGATGGCAAAAATCACCATAAACAAAATCAAAAATCACAAGCTGGAAGAGAATCTTTATAATACAGATACAAGGCTAACATTCTTCAAATTTTAAAAACTTTTACAAAGTAAGAGGAAGTCAGAGATGCTAGTGTGTGTCCCTAATCCCACACTCAAGAGGTGCAAGCAGGATTGTGGCAGGTTCAAGGTCAGCCTGGCCTGCTTGACAAGTTCCAGGCTTGGCAAGATTGCATAGTAAAACCCTGTCTGAAAAAATAAAACAACGAAAAACTAATCAACCAACCAAATAAATGAACAACAATGCAGCCATACTAAGTAAATTTAAAAATCGACAAACAACAATGATATGGTGGAGCACACCTTTGATCCCAGCACTCTGGAGGCAGAGACAGGGGGATGGCTGTGAGTTGGAGTCAGTGTGGTCTGTAGGTCTACGTGCTGAGCTGGACAGCAGTCCTCTGCTGTCAGAGAGGCAAAAGTCAAAAGCTTGGCAAGAATCTCTTGGTGAGGGTTACTGCAGGTGGTTTGCAAAACAGAACAGCACAGAGCAGAGCACTTGACAGAGTCTACCAAAACTCCATTCGCATTATCTCTTGACTCACAAACCAAGAGATTTAGCTTGAAGACACACTCCCCACAGTAGGAAATACGTATGCATGAAATTATTCATGACACGTTGCCCGGAACGTGGCACAGACCACTTTGGAGTAGTGTGCGGCTATAAAACGAAAAACAATTCAAACTGTCAGGGGTGAGGGGTGGGGACCTCTGCGAACTGGGAAGGATGCTATCTAGGTGATAGTCAGTGAAAGCACTCCAAGTGCAGGAGGGGACACGGAGTGTGGCATCGCTTGTGTGGAAAAGGAAAAGCTGGAGTCTCTGTGCTTCTTGCTCCAGTGGAGCCACAGGAAGGGTGAGCCAGAGAGCAATAATGTTGATGACTTGCCAGAAAGACAGACGGGCTAGCTCTGGAGGGAGCGACACTGAGGTCCTTTTTGTGTGATAGGTTTGATTTTTAAAAGCACGCCAGTGCTCTACATATTGAAGAATAAAATTAAAACAAGATGAGAAGGAGAGAAACCCCTGAACTGTGTGTAAGCAGGGACAAATTGACTCAAGTGTGTTTCACATGAATATCACCACCACACCCAAGGGCATGGGCAAAACAAGGAATACGTTGGAAGAATTTGGGAACATGGCCTTAAAAAGTGTTGTCACGCCGGGCGGTGGTGGCGCACGCCTTTAATCCCAGCACTTGGGAGGCAGAGGCAGGCAGATCTTTGTGAGTTCGAGACCAGCCTGGGCTACAAGAGCTAGTTCCAGGACAGGCTCCAAAGCTACAGAGAAACCCTGTCTCGAAAAACCAAAAAAAAAAAAAAAAAAAAAAAAAAAAAAAAAAAAGCGCCATCAGGCTGAGATGAAGGAAGCTGGGGGCCCAGTTTTAGGTTATATACTTATTCATCTCGTGGTAGGTGTGTGGTGTGATTGTAACCCTATGCTAGATGGCCTGTGCGATGAGGCAAATAAGAAAATGTATTGGGTGCTGGAGGGATGGCTCAGCAGTTAACAATAGTTAACAATGCTGGCTGCTCTTCCGGAGGATTGTCAGTCAGCTCCCAACCGCCTGTAACTGTAGCTCCCGGGGAGCCAATGCCCTCTCTGGTCTCCCCAGGCACTGCCCCCATGTGCACATACTCTCACAGAGACGTGAAATATACACACGATTGAAAATTAAATCAAATCTTAAAAACGAGCCAAAAGCTGACCTCAGCAGTGAGACCCAGCTGGACATGGTGTGTCTGGATATAACTCCCGGGAAGGACACAGCATCACCACTGCAGCACCCAGCTGGTGACTGCATTGGACTCCACATGTGAGAAAACAGCCAGCAGGTCCTGAGTGAGTGATATCCCATGTTTAAAAATGAGATCTGTGCTTGGGCAGTGGTGGGGCATGCCTTTAACCCTGGCACTCGGGAGGCAGCATCAGATGCACCTCTGAATTTGAGGCTAGCCTGGTCTACAGAATGAGTTCCAGCACAGCCAGGGCTACACAGAAATACCCATCTTAAAAAATGTTACCATTAGGATGATATGAAAAGAGACACGACCCAGAGGCTGCTAGACAATTTCTTATGGCATTCTAGGAGTGGATGTGACCATCTTCAAAACTTCTGGCTTTAGAGTCATCTGGGACCAGAGCTTCTCTTTTTTTTGGAGCCTGTGCTGGAACTAGCTCTTATAGACCAGGCTGGTCTCGAACTCACAAAGATCCGCCTGCCTCTGCCTCCTGAGTGCTGGGATTAAAGGCGTGCGCCACCACCGCCCGGCTAGAGCTTCTCTTGAAATGTGGCTTCTGACTCTATATGCCTTTGGCGTCTGGTTTACATTGTCTCTTTGCATAAAGGGAAGTGGAACCGTGATTTTTTTTTCTAGTTCTAGGTTATTCCTGAAGGTGGAAAACTTGCTTTACTCAGCTCTGGGATTCCTATGGCTTAGGGCATAGGAGTTCACTCAGTTAAAATTTGCTGCCTGGAAATGGATCAAATGAGCCCAGGTTATCTGGTATCTGGAGCTTCATGTGGAGGTCTCAGACCGAATCTGTTCAAGTCAAGGAGAGTGGTCTGTCAACAGCTTTGCTAAGCTCCCCCTGTTACGGATAAGGCAAAGGTGACGTAAGGCTTTTTTACATGAAAAGTAGTTGTTGTGAGCCAAACATGGGGGCTCAGGCCTATAATCTCGGCACTGACAAGACAGAGGCAGGTAGATCTCTGTGAGTTCAAGGAGTCTGGCCAGGGCTCTGTAGGGAGTTCCTGACCAACTAGGGTTATATAGGGAGACCCTGTCTCAAAAAATCAAACAAACAAAACTCTCCCAAATGAAAAGCAGTAGCTGTGATAGGCTGAAAACATTCTTCTAAAAAATTTTGTGTCTTAGTTTCTGGAGCTTGTGAATGTCGCCTCCTTTGTAGTAATTAGGAGGCACAGGATGTGTCCCCTGGCGCCCGGTGCCAAACTGTAGTACAAACTGTAGTAATGAGGGGTGGCTGTGTCCCTGCTGAGGAGCAGGGCCGTTTTCCCAGCACCCAGCTCCCAGCCGCAGGCCTGCTTTTGGCTCTGGCTAGCTTATACCCAGAATAATTACACACAAACTGTATTCATTTAAATACTGCCTGGCCCATTAGTTTTAACCTCTTATACATATTATTTTAACCCATACCTATTAATCTGTGTATCACCATGTGGTCATGGCTTACCAGGAAGATTCTAATCAAAGTCCATCTTGGGCTGGAGAAACATGGTGTCTGTCCCACTTCCCTTCTCTCTCCCAGCTTCTGTTCTGTCTACTCCACCCACCTAAGGGCTGCCCTATCAAAAGGCCAAGGCAGTTTCTTTATCCAACCAATGAAAGCAACCCAAATACAGAAGGACCCTCCTACACCATCCTTGTCTAAAGAGACACAGTGTGAGAGTGTGGGGCTCACAGCACATAAGTCAACAGAGGGAGGACTACGTTAAGATCCTCATTGATCTCAAATGCAACCCTATATATCCTAAAGAGTCATATGTGGAGAGAGACACGGAGAAGTGGGCCTCAGAGGCAGAGACTGTAGGCTGCAGCCATTGGTGAGGAGAAAGAAGAGACCATGTGAGACCCTCTGAGATGCTCGCGGTGCCGCCTTGTCTGTGGGCTGATGAAATGGGGTCCAGGTGTTCAGCCTCCAGAAATCTCAGAGAAGTCGCTCTTGTTTTAAGTCATGAAGTTTGTGACAAGCCCTCCCAGCATTCTTGGGAAACTGATATGGCCGCAGAACTGGAAGTGAGTTCGTTTTATTCTAGCGCATGTGGGTAATAATACCTGCTTTTCCAAGACTCGTTGCTTTAAATTTGCCTTCTCTGGATCTCATAGCTTTCAAATAACAAAAAATTAACACAGAGCACTGGGTCTGGAGCTCAGCTGGTAGAGTGCTTGTCCAGCCTGCACAAAGCCATGGGTTTGGTCCACAGGGTCATACTATCGGGTACACTAGGGCGAGTCTCTAATCCCAGCACGTGAGGGGTGGAGGCTGGGAGCTGAGAAGTTCAATCTTCCTCAGCTTCTTATCAAATCTGAGGCAAGCCTGGACTCCATGAACCTGTCTCAAAAGCAAAAATCCAAGTGCATGTGCTTTATTAGTCATACTGTCCCTAAATTTAATATGGTTAAGCTTGTCAGGAGCATAAAGCATGGCCTAGCTGATCTTTATTGACTGTTTATAGCATGTCAGTCACTGTGGTATGGTCCTTTTCCTGTTTGTTTTTTGACTCAGTCTTACTATATACTCATTTCTGGCCTTGAACTTGACATCCTCCTGCTTCATAGTTACCCAAGGGCTGTAACATGAAGGCCCTGCTTGTTGGGGTTTCTGTCC
>JAQHUG010000135.1:1633055-1650261 GCA_028555095.1 Dicrostonyx torquatus
CAGACAGGAAGATCCCTT
The DNA here is from genome assembly GCA_028555095.1 of Dicrostonyx torquatus. NCBI lineage: Eukaryota > Metazoa > Chordata > Mammalia > Rodentia > Cricetidae > Dicrostonyx > Dicrostonyx torquatus. The sequence goes on from JAQHUG010000135.1 coordinate 1,633,074, forward strand.
GGAGCTCGCTAGCCAGCTGGGTCAAATTGGGGAGCTCCAGATTTGGTGAGAGACTTTGTCTCCAACACTACAGTGTTAGGAGGAGACTCATTAGACAAAGTACTTGCTAAGTCAGCATGAGGACCAGAATTCAGATCCCTCCCACCCAAGTCAAATCTGGAAATGGTGGCCCACATCTACCGATGCCAGTGCTGGGAACAGAGACAGGCAGATCTTGGTGGCCACAGCCAATGTGACCAAAGCAGTGATCTGCAGGTTCAGCAAGAGACCCTGTGTCAAAGAAGAAAAAAAAGGTGGAGAAGCAATTCAGGAAGATGTCCTATTGACCTCTGACTTTTACCTGCCATCTCTGTGTGTGTGTGTGTTTTGCATAAGTGGCTCACACTCCTAGTAACTCCAGGGGATTCTGATGCCTCTGACTTCCACGGGCACTAGCACACATGTGTGTCTTATGTGCATATGTACACTTGCCTGTGTGCATGTGTGAGCACATGCGTGCATGCACACACACACACACACACACACACACACACACACACACACACACCCCAGAATGTGGCTCTGGAAAATGCAGCTTTGCTGAGTCTAAAGTCTTGTCATATGTTTTAGTAGACATCCCAGGGGCAAACAAATTCCGCCCTGCTGGAGTCAGGTCAACGTCTCATCAACAGACATTCCATTTATGGCTTTGGGGATGTCATCCTGGAAGTCTTGGATGACAGTGTCTCTGTTGAGAAGCCTGACACAACCACCTCTGCCTCAGAAACCCCAGGCAAGTCCCAGGATAGGTGTACTCCCTTAAGGATTCTTCACACATTCTCTGAGTGTTTAGGAGGCTTACTCAGCCACCAGGAACCAGTCAGGGTGGCCAGGCTCTGGAGCCGGGCTGTAATTCACCGGGTCTCAGTGGTTCAATTCTCCCTCAAGTTCTGTTTCCTTTCTATAGCAGGTGACAGGGGACATATGCACCAATTGATTGTATACCCATTTCCATAAAACATAAAATATAGCTTCATTTGTATGCCATCTTACAAAAAAAAAAGTATCAGGCAGTAAAGACTTAGGGTGTAGCACAGTCAGAACAAGGGACAGTTCTGTGAAAATGTTTGAATTGTTGGTCAGATTCCTTAATGACCTCTAGCAAGGATTTAACAGTCTGATCATTCATATTAGACTCATTTGTCATAGTTTCTACTGTCTTTCTAAATTGTTACATCTTATTTATGGTGTGTGTGTGTGCGCGTGCAAGTGTGTACACGTACATGTGTGTGAAACAGAGAGACAGACAGACGGGGCGGGGGAGGAGAGGGAGAGAGGGAAAGGAGAGGGAGAGAGAGAGAGAGAGGATGCATGCCATGGCTCCCATCTGGAGGTCATGAGACATAAGGGAGCGGGTTCTCTCCTTCTGACCGTGGGTTCCAAAGATCCACTCCAGTTGTGAGGCTTGGTAGCAAGTGCCTTTGTGCCGCTCTTGTGGGGGTCTCTTTTGTCCTTCTTTCTGAGAGTTTGCTGACCACAACCAGAATCTCCTTTGCTAGTAAGTATATATGCACTAGTGCCCTTCGCAAACTCCTTCTCATGGTCCACAGAATCTTAGCTGTTGAGTATATCCGTAAAAGGAACCCTGGATGAATTTCTATAGCTTGCAGGACACTGTAGTACTGGCCTATATGGTATATGGCCACTTAGCCTCATCACAGAGTTTTCAACATCTAAGAATTCCTTAGGAACACGTAAGTAAATGACTGCATGATCCCCCTTGTGCATAAATCTGAGCCTCTAATTTACGACTCGTCTCCTGTTACTGGCTGCTTATGTCATTTCTTCTCTTCTGCTTTGTTGCTGTTATAAACAGCGTAGCAACCACCTTCTCAGAAAACAAGCCCTCATTACACTCCTGTCTTTGTGTCTGCTGCATCCCCAGAGGCTCAGTTAATTACTACGTACAAAATTATAGAGGGTTTCATACCAACTGCCAAATTGTTTTCCCGAGTTTTACTAGAAATCTGCACTCTTATTGGCAGCATATACGTTCATAGAACCCTAGCTTTGCCAGTGTTGAGCATTAGCAAGAAAACTCATTTTGGATTATCTAATCTGTGTGAATGATATGAACTAAACTGAGGCCATTTTGTAGCTTTGCAGATTTCTCCCATCAAATCTTTTAATACCATGTATTAATTAGAAAGAAATTTAAAGTTGTATGTGGTGGCATGTGCCTGTTAGCTCAGCATTTGGGAACTGAATACAGGTGGATAAGGCATTTAGGGCCAGTCTGAGCTCCAAAGCAAGTTTGAGGCCAACCTGGACTATATGACACCCTGTCTTTGAAAAAAGAATTTTCTTTTAAACACACTGAAGTGTAATCAGACATTTGAAATGTTGTGTTCTGCTCAACTAAACAATTCTTTAACATTTTTCAAGATTTAACATCTTGAATCATTCAGCATTATTGACTAAAAAACCTTTCCTATTGGGCACCAATTAGAAGGGTAGAAATACAAAGATTAAAAAGTACATAGTTCCTTTCTTCTAAAAGAGTTGCCATTTCCTTATGGGAAAGCGAAGGAGTCGGATAGACAGCAGGTATTCTTCTTACTACTATACAGTCTTTGAATTACTTAAAAAATGTATTCGAGGGATGGAGAGATGGCTCAGAGGTTAAGAGCACTGCCTTGCTCTTCCAAAGGTCCTGAGTTCAATTCCCAGCAACCACATGGTGGCTCACAACCCTCTGTAATGAGATCTGGTGCCCTCTTCTGGCCTGCAAGCATACACACAAATACAGAATATTGTATACATAATAAATAAATAAATATTTTTTAAAAAACTTTTAAAAAATGTGTTAGAATCTAATTCTCCGAGGGCTTTACAAGAACAATGATTCTATCCACTCTTTGGACTGGATATCTGGGGTTTCCTAAGTAATGATTTGCTCAGACCCAGGATTCTAGGGGTGGTTTTCCAGCTCTAAGCCTATTCTGTTCTGGTATAACTCGAGGATCCAGGCGGTTGAGCACATGGAAGGCCATGAAGTGAGTGACTGAGAGCTTTCCACAGGGTCCTCAAAGGTGAGATAGAGGGGTCTACAGATTACAGTGGGGAAGGTGGAGGAGGGGCGAGGAGCCCAAGGACCACATTGTAGGTCCATTGGCTGCGATGCACACATTGTTGAAGATGGTGTTGGGTGAAGAGTCTAGAGGGAGCCTGGTGATGAGGGAGGCAGACGTGGAGAGTTAGGAGAGCCAGAGGCTCAAGCAGGGGGTCATCATCACGGTCACAGCAAGGCTCCTCATGAGTCTCGGGGTGGAACCCGGGCAAGCCACATACCGTGATCAGCCAAGATGGCCCTGCCCACTTCCTTCCCCAGTCTCTTCCGATGCCCTCCCAGTTCCACCCTTGTTGACTTCTGTCAGTGTTTTGAGTGTCCTGCCATCTCTTACGTTCTTTTTGAGCAAACAGGATATTAGGTGAAGTGTCAGCAATCGTATAAGCGAAACAGGCTCTCACTCCGTAATTCAAGCCATGCTAGAACTCACTATGTAACCCAGGCTGGCCTTGCGGGCCCGAGCCGCTACTCCTGGTCCACACTTCCTTGCGCCTAATTGTGAGAAAGTTCACTTGCGCTTGTAATTACAGATTCATTAGTGTTTTCTCGTGCAACGCTTGTCTCTTCTAACAGCTGTAAATTGTGTCGGTGCAGCACAGGGTGTCTGTATCTGCTTTGTTTCCCTCGTTTGTGGCTCAATGCCTAGTGCAGAGTATGCATGCACTTATAGCATATGTATTTGATGGAGGACAACAGAATGGTCGCTTGGAGCTAGGGTAGAAAGGACCGCCTTGGTGATTGGTTATTCTTAGGGATCAGAGGCTGGGAAATTAGGGAATGGTTCTCAAGCTTCGTGCTGAAATAATCAAGGGAAAGCTTTTACTATTTACTAGAAATAGAGACTCCAGAAAGACTATGGATTTAAATCTAAATCAGATCACTATCACAACCCAGAGGAGGACAATGTCCCATGGACATTGTCTGCTGAGAGTAATTGTGCAAGAAGGGATAATAAAGTCGAGACACATGTTCTAAGTGAAACAGCTGCTTAGTTAAGACAGCAGATGTGTGGGTTGGAGAGATGGCTCAGCAGTTAAGGGCTTGTACTGCTCTTGTAGAGGACCCGAGTTCAGTTCCCAGCACTGACACTAGTGGCTCACAGTAACTCCAGCTCCCCAGGGAATCTGATACCTCTGACTTCTGAGAGCACCAGCACACATGTGCACACACACACACACACACACACACACACACACACGAGGGAGGTAGCTCTTAGGGAATAGAGCGTTGAGGATTCTGTGTCCAGAGGCAATTAGGGAAAAGGAAACAACTTGCTACTGGGATGTGGGAACAGAGGGCAAGATGGAGACAGGAGGGTCATGCTGCCGCAGGAACCCCAGAAAAGGTGGACTCCACTGCGTGGAACCTCAGCACTGCAGAGGAGGAATGCAGAGCAAAAGGCAGGCACCGACCTTTCTAGAATTCCCTGGTGACCTTTGCAGTCAAACCTCTACAGAGTGTGAACTGGTACGGGGGGGGGGGGGGCAGCGCCAGAAAGACAATGGTAGTGGCATTGTGAGCAGGAGTAGCGGGTCCAGGAAGATTTTCAAGACCTTCACAGGACACTAGAAGTCTGATAGGAGGAGAAATAAAATGAGCTATTGGTTGAGGTCAAGAGAGTGGGCAGGGCCTGGCGAGGAGAGAGAGCTCAGGAGGTAGGAGAGAGGTGTGTGTTTGTCAGGGGCACAGGAAGGTATTCTCTTGTTGGAGGAGAGGAAGGCTTTGGAGGTGGAGAAGAAAGGGGAAGTGTCAGTGTTATCTGGGAGCTGACTGTTTCTGTAAGACCACTGATATCACTCAAGTGGTAGCAGAGACGGAGCGTTGGAAGAAAGCGTGAGAACAGGCATCTGGCTTTCCAGTACTCTCCCTTTGCACAAGCTCAAGCTGGGAAGAGGAATGAGTTGGTGCTCTTGAGCGATCACCTGTCTGCCAGAAAGGAGAGGTGCAGCCTCTTTAAAATGCCGCGGAGTCCAGGGGATGGGGGAAGCAGCTTCAGAAAGGGACAGGGAGCATTCCAGGACTATGCACACAGCTGGCTCTAGCCGCGACCTGCCCCCGTCGTGCCCCCTCTTAGGGCTGTGGGAAGAGGAGCTTTCCTGTGTACACAGGTGGTGCAGCCCTGCCTCTGGCCCCGCCCTGCTGCTGGCCCCGCCCTGTCGCTGGCCCCGCCCTGCTGCTGGCAGCCTTCCCCTTGGGCTGAGAACTCCCTAGCATGGTCAGGCCCTGATCATTCCTCACATTTACACTCACAGCAATGTCACAAGGGCTTCCCCTGAAAGTGATCTCATTCATTCTCAGGGAAATGTTGGCCTCCCTTTGAAGTCGCCAATCAATAAAAGCCTGGAGTGAAATAGTTTGCCACCAAGTCACACTGAGGTCTTTGGCTTGCAAGCCGGGTTCTTGCATGCATGTTACGCCGGCTGCTTCTGACTGTTCTGCTTTGGTGATGGGGAGGTGGCTAGGCCTGCAAGATGCACTTTGGCAATGAACAGCGAACTGTGGGATTAGATGAAAATTAAAAAAAAAAATTGCCTGGCAGAACCAGAATGGCGAAAAGCCAGCATTTGCCATCAGCTGGAGTTTGCCAACTGGAGTCACTTCCTGTGCCTTCTGTGAGTCAGGAAGCCAAATCTATTTCTTTAATTGTGGTTTTTAAACATAAATTTTTAACTTCTTTTCATTTTTTTTAAAGTTAGTGTATATTAATTTTGTTTTCGTCATCGATCACTCTTCAGCTGGGAGACTAGAAGGCATCATGCATGTGCATTGTGTGTGTGTGTGTGCGTGTGTGTGTGTCTGTGTGTGTCTGTGTGCGTGTACGTGTGTGTGTCTGTGTGTGTGTGCGCGTGCGTGTGTGTGTGTGTGTGTGTGTCTGTGTGTGTTGGGACCGAGACAGGAAAGTAAGAATCTTGGGCACACCTCATATCTTGAAGGAAGAGGGAACTAGCCTGCTTCCTCTCGCTTCCCTGTGGAGGCTGGCAGGCCCACCCCAAGGCAAAGACTCTGGCCAGGTCACATCGTCTCTGGGTCTCGGTTCTTTCCTGGAGAAAGGTGTGATTGCTGTACTGGATGCTTCTGAACGTCTGACCTCCTTGAGTCATCGCTGAGACCATCCTTTTGACTTTTTGAGATTATATTCTAATTATAGCCTTCTCTTCTCTTCTTTTCCTCCCTCCAAGAGTTCATCATTCTTTGGGAAAAACAAAACAAAACAACAGAAATTGCTGAAGTGGGAAGAGCAATTTTTTCCTGGAAACCTCTTCTTCGAGGATTCAAAGGCCTGTGAAAGACTGTCATTTTCTCGAGGGTACATTATGTTCTGAGGCGTTTAACTAGTTATCTACTCAAGTAAACAGCTGATTAAACAAACAACCAATGACCCAACTAACCTAGCCAGCTACCCTACTCAGTGACTAGCTGGAACCCGGACACAGCCAGGGAATTGGTAAAGAGCCGAGGTGACTAGCCTCTTGCATCTGACCATGGAAACTGGAGTCCTCTGGAGCCAGAGCTTCTGGCAGACCCTGCTAGAAACCACAGTAACTTCTGCGGGTGTCTGAAATGCTCAGGAATACCGAGCAAGGATTTTGTATCCTCTTGGATGGTCGGACAGCAGCCCCGAGATGCTGCATGACATGTGCTGTACCTACCGAGCACGTCTCTGTTTGCAGGACAGTTTCACGCTGCCCTGCCAAGTGTGCAGAGAGGGCCTAAGTGCACTTTCAGTCATGTGACTCGTGACTCAGGCCCTTTCTGGCTCCTGCTTGTCACAGAGCATGGGAACCTGGGCGGAAAGGTGAGAACTGAGTCTGCTGTGGTTCTCTGGGAGGGTCCAGGGTTGGGCAGTGGTTTGTTGTTTGACAGGCTGCCCTGACCCTTTCTTTATGTGGGTGTGATAAAGTTGCCACGCAGACACAGAATTGCTGCCTTTGGGTGGTTCAGAGCTACCAGAGTCAGGGGTCAAGGGGGGGATCTTCGTGAACGAATAAGTTGGTACCTGACCTCCCTACTGGGGAAAATACTTTGGGGGTTGTCTAACAAATCCACCCTGCCATGTTTAGCATGCTTGCGCTCTCCCTGCTAGATAGAGAGGAAAATTCATTTTACAGCAGGAGACGTGTCTAAGTAACCTGGGGGGACGGCTGTCTGCTCTTTCAGACTGGATTACAATAATTCCTTTCTTTATCTTTTAATTTTTAAAAGATTTATTTTTATCATTTTAAAATTATGCGTATGCGTGTCTGTCTGTGTAGAGGTATGTGCACATGAATTCAGGTGCCCTCTAAGGCCAGAAGGGGGCATTTGACCTCTTGAAGCTGGAGATATAGACAGTTAGGAGCTGCCACGCGTGTGCCAGGAACACAAACCAGGTCCTTTGCAAGAGCAACAAGCGCTTTCACAGCTGGGCCATCTCTCCAGCCCCTAGAGTTCCCCCCCTTAGAGATCCTCTCCACAGAAGAGGTGGAGGACACAGACACTCTGAGTGTTTCTTACAGAGACCGTCGCCTTGAGAAACCTTTGAGGGATTTGTCTCAGAGCACAATGCTCTGGATGTCCAGGCGGGATGGATTCTCTTCACTGTGTCTAGGGTGTCACTACGGACGCATGAGTTTGGTTTGAAGTGAAAAGCACGCATTTGTTGCCTGCAGGTGTTACACTCAACCTAATTTCAATCCTCTGAGAGCCTCCAGTTACTCTTCCGGAAATATCGAGAACAGGCTTAAACTTCTGCAGTCCCTATGAAGAGAAAGGAATGGATACGGAAATGTAAGGACAGCGGTTGTCCCTGAAGGAGCGACCCACACACACATGCTCATTGACTTTCAAGGCAGGGCCTTTAGCTTGTCAACTTCCCTCCCCCTCACCACTTCTTTTATTATTATTATTATTATTATTATTATTATTAATTTATTTATTTTTAGACAGGGTTTCTCTGTGTTCCCATCCTCGAACTTGCTCTGTAGACCAGGCTGACCTTGAACACAGAGATCTGCCTGCCTCTGCTCTGCTAGGATTAAAGTTGTGACCCACCACTGCCCCTCTCTTTTAGATTTTTGAGGACAAGGTCTTGCTAGGTATTCCTGTCGGGCTGGACATTGTCTATGTAGCCCAAGTTGGTCTTGAACCGTTGACTGTACTCCCGTCTCAGCCGTCTGGGTGCTGCAGTTACAGGTATGGGCCACCATGCCCAGATTCCTCCTCCTCCTCCTCCTCCTCCTCCTCCTCCTTGTGTTTTCTGTCCTGTAGACCAAGTGACCTTCAACTCCTGATGCTCTCAGCCTCCATCTCCCTCCCGACTGCTGAGAAAATAGGCCTGTGCTACTGTGCCTGACTTTTTAGCTTGCATAGGCCTTAGTATGTGGCTTAGCTCACTGTATAAGCTTGGTAGCTTTGTTCGATGACCGTCTGGTCAGCTGAGGACAAGCAATCTAAAAAGGACTTAGGCCTGTTCTGTGGTCTGGATGAAGTCCTGAGAGGCCTAGGATTAAAGTCTTAACTTCAGGGACGTGAAAGGAGATGAGGAAGACTGGGCGCCGTGTCTCTCTGTATGGTGACTCGGGGAAGGCCGAGCCACAGAAGAAAAATATGGGGGAATCGGAACACTGGGTGGCTTGGTGGCTTCATGTGTAGGAAGAATGGGACCAATGGTGCCCTACTTGGAAACAAATACTCTTTGTAATCTTACTGGCTCTCGGAGTTCACCTTTGAACTGTCACCTCCCTTGCTGCAGTGTTTCAAGTCACCATTTCCGGGCCTTATCTGTTGGGGTGGGGTTTTTCCACCAGGTTGATCCTTTTGATTACGGAGGACGCTCCCTTGCTGCTAAAAGAATTTCTTTCCCTCAGAAACACAGGACCTTACCTCCGACCTGATTTCTTAGTCCTCCCTCCAATCCTGGGTCCCGTGAGATGGCAGCAGACCTGCTTAAGTGAGTGCCATGGTAGGGTGACGTGGCCAGGAATTACGAATTCGGTTTGGTAACAAAAGTTCACCAAGACCAGAGCAGGCAAAGAGACAGTGTACCCTGAGTAGGTTCTCAGAGGCAGAATCTCGCTTCTGAAGGGCCTGAAATTTTTTGTAGAAGTTACTTGGTCTTTCTGTCTTGGGACTCGTGTGTGGGCCCATGTTTGAGGGGTGAGCAGGCTGCCCACCGTCTTTCATAGTATATTTTACAGTGTATATTGTGTATCTTGAGGCAGGCCTTTTGTGGAAGGCACTGTGAGTCATTAGTGTTGTAGGGGAATGGAGGGCAGAGCAGCAGTGTGAGGTGATACAAAATTGTGCTTCCGAGTGAACTTTATTTGGACAGAGTCTTGTGACCATGGAGGGAGGTGGGCATAATCCTGCCCTGAAGCGGGAGGACGATTGGAGTTAGAGCATCACGTCACAGAGGCCGCATCATGAAGAGAGGGCTTTCCCTTCAAAGCCTAGGGAGGAGCTAGCTGCATTAGGAGACAGGGTCAGGATGGGGTGTGTGTGTGTTGGGGGGGGAAGCAGCCCCGCAGGACCCGAGAGGAGCCACCTTAGGGAAGACAGCCCTCAGGTATAGCGTGGTGGGAGTCCTGAGACAGAGCCTCCAAATCTCCCAACACAGGAATTTCTGTGGCTTTTCAAAGGGCTATGGGGATTGTCCACACGGTTTACTTTATTCCGGTCAAGCACATATGCCACGCCTGGTCCATAGGGGTACCTGGCAGCTACAAAGGAGAGAGGCTGGCCTTTTCACAGCTACAGGTGTGAGGAAGGAAAATGATGCCACAGGGAGGCTGGAGCAGGCCATGCCTGATGTCCAAGACAGGGAGAAAGGCAACCAGAGGGCTTGTGACCTAAAAATTCACACTGGAACTCTAGGTGCCCATATACGGCACCGTGGGTCAAGCGCTAGATGGCTGTGGGCTGAGGCTAAAGGGTGGGAATTTTGCTTCTCTTTGGGGTTTTTTTTCTCTACATTTTCCATGGTTGGTTAATCTGCTCAGTGGATATAGAATCCCCTGGTGATGGTAAGGTAGTCATCTATATGTGCCTGACTGACTTGGGACTTGGGACCTCACTCCTATCCTTGTGACATCTGTCTAGGGAATGTCTCCTAAAGTCATTAAAGATTTCCATTAGGAAAATGAAACAATACTATTTTCCACGTATTAGAGTTGGGACATAAGAGACGCTATGTAAGATCGGTAAATAAAGAACAACAGGGCACAGCGAGGCACACGATGCCAAACTCCTGCTTGAGCAGCAGAGGCAGGAGGGAAAGACTGGGGATTTAGCAGCAGTGCAAAGAGAAGGAAAAGATGAATGCAGGAAATTATTGGCTGGCATTTTCCAGATTCTGCACTAAAGCAAACAAGCCCCCAAAGCCATAACTATGTATTACTTTGAAAATCTTAAATTTTTCATTTTTATTTTTCTTTTCCCTTTCTTTCCTTCCTATTAAAAAAAAACTATTTCATTTTTGTTATGGGTGTGCAGGAAGTGGGTGCTGGAGGAGGCCAGAAGAGGGTATCAGAGCCCCTTGACCTGGCGTCACAGGTGGCTGTGAGCCACTTGACCTGGGTGCTGGGAATGGAACCCTGAACCCCAGGAAGAGCAGCAAGTGCTCCTAACTGTGGAGCCACCTCTCCAGCCCCTTTCTTCTCTCTCTCTCTCTCTCTCTCTCTCTCCTTCCTTTCTTCCTTCTTTCTTTCTCTTTAATTTTTGAGACTGAGTCTTTCTATGTAGCCCAGGCTGGCCTCAAAGTTTCGGAGACCCTCTTGCTTCTGCTTCCCAAGAGCTGGGATCAGAGGTGCGCACCACGCCTGACTTGGATTTAAAAGGTTAATAAGACTTTTTCAGGAAATGAACCAAATAGGCAGTTCTATGAATGGACAAAACAGAAGATCTGTGGCTTGGTCGAGAACAGTGCGATTTTGTGGCTAGATCACAGGGTGGCTGGTCTTGGGACAGCTCAGGAAAGACAGGGTTGAGAGATGCTGTGGAGAACATTGAATGCCACTGTCTGTCTGGTATTTCCTTTGCTGGCAAGGGAGCTCCAGAGCGTTTGGGACAGCTTGATTCCATCTGTATCTCAGGAGCATGGGCCTTGTGGCAGTGAGGCGTAGCTGATGGAGTGTGGGGATGGTGGGAAGCTGGAGGGTCTCATCGGGGCCCCTCCCTCAGTCTTCACAGACTCCCTGTGTAGAAGCTGATGGAGTGTGGGGATGGCGGGGAAACTGGAGGGTCGCATCAGGGGCCCCTCCCAAGATGGCAACGAGAATAAAAACCCCCACTTTAGCAGCGTCCCTGGACTGAAGTCGGCCACACAACCCCTCCTCATGGCTGGATGGTACCTGTCCCGGGAGATCCTGACCGGGCAGCTGTTAGACTGTAGCGGTTAGGCCAGCCAACTTGGGCAGCCTGCCTCTCCTCATTCAGGAACCTCAGGAGCCCACTGAGCATGTGATTCATTTCACCTTGCTAGATCTTCCTGTAAATAAATTTTTGGGCCACTTTTCAAGACATGTCTTAGATTTGACACAATTCTTAGCAGCTTCTCTCCATACCCTTTAATGGTTCCCTCGGGGTTGAAGAGGACACATTCAGTTTTTCCCTGTTTGCTCTGCCAGTTCATCTAAGAGGTCAGGGGTTCTCTTCCTCCTTTTGCTATTAATACTTGAGAAATAATAAATTGGAAAAAATGAATACTTTTATGCTTCTAGCCTCCTGCTTTCTAGGCTCACACCCGTTGGCACCCTCCCTTGCAGACTTATTAGCCTCCTGAGTGCTCCCGTGAGGAGGAGCAGGCAGAACTCCAGTTTCTCCATCTGCATTGTTTCCTCCTAGCCTCTCTCCCTCCTCCCCTTCCGCCCCACTACTCCCTGGTTGCTAGGCAACATAGCTCAGGGACAGAGAGCTTCCCTTTTTTCCCTGTGTTGCCTGGCTAGGCATCAGGCCACTTGCTGCGGGTCAATGACAGCCATCCCTCACCTTGGCATAAACCTGATCCAAGAAGGGAAACACTATTGGCCTTCAGTGGGTGAAGTAGGGTCCTCATTTTCCCTTCACACACCCAGGAGACCACGTGGTTCCTGCCTCGAGGCAGGAGAGCATAAAGGTGGAGCAGTGTTGGGCCCAGTGCACTTGAGGAATCTGACTTTAATCTCAGCCCCCTCCCGCCACTGTCCTTCCACTGGCCTTGCTGGAGAATTACCCTTGTCAAGGCTCACGTGTTAGTGGAGGTTGGAATTCTTCTTTTTCCCCCTCGGTGGAGTCCATTTCTCTCAGGCTGAATTACTCAGATGTGACCCAGGACTCTTAAGACGGCTCCCCACACTCAGGAGTGGGCCTTCTTAGAAATGCTGGCAGCAACCCCTTCTCAGACCTCCCGAAGAGAATCTGCCTTCTGTCACACAGGCTGGGGGTTTATTTGAGAGCATGTCACATTTGAGACCGACTGATCAAATAGCCTGTTATTGACGTGGTGAGATTGAGCACATGGCTGTCAGCAGTCTGCTGTGTTCCAGAAACTTCTGCCTTTCCCTGCTCAGTGGTAGTGGGTGTGGAAATGCAGAGACAACCTCAGCCCAACCTACCCGCCCCTTCTCTCTCTGCCCTTCCCTTACACTAGTGTGAGATAATTATGTTTAGGTAGTTTTCTCACTTTATCCGATTTTCCCCAGGATCATAAAGCATGGATTATAAAGATCAATGTTACTGACGAGGAAATGACCTAGTTGCTCGAGGTCACCAGCCTACCAATTGGTCTCATCCATGTCGTCGCTGAACCTCTGAGTTTTCAGCTTCCCTGTGTATGCGACCCAGACCAAAACTTTCAGTCCTTTAGAACATGAAGCTCAAAAAAGTAATCATAAAAAAAGAAGAAGCAAGAAATCAGAAACATAATGCTGGGTTTGGTTTGAGTCATAAATTCCACCACGGAGGGCTGAAATGAGGACGTTTTCCTGAACCTCTGAGAAGATTCCAGTAGTTGAGAGGCCCTTTTGAACAAGAGGTTACATGGCTTGAGTTTCAAAGAAGAGAATGTTGAAAGCAATCTTCCAGATGAGAATGGTCTCCAGATGTGAGCATGGCTCTTCCAGATGTGTGGACAAATGGGGTGGGAGAAATGGGGGAGTCAGATGCCTCACATGTCTGCAAAATGAAATGGAAAAATCTCTCTCAGCCACGGGGGAAAGTAGGACAAGAGGAAGAGAAATGGCTCCCGAGGTTAGTCCGAGCTAAACTCTTCACGGAGGGGCCGGGATAAAGGCTGAAGCAAAGGAGCAACAGTTGAGGACAGGCTGATAATTTACATGTGCAGTGTGCATGGAGCCACACCTCACAGAACTGCTGCAGAGTGCCTGGAGGACCTCATTGTTCTTAGATCTGAGCAGACCTGCTTAGGGCCTCTGGGAGGAGCCTCGCGTGGCCGAGCCAGCCAGACAGGCTAAGAGACAGAGTCAGGGGAGAAGGGAACAGAGCCCAGAATGCAGAAGGAGAAGGAGCCAGGAATCACACAGTCTCTCTTTCTTCACTTTCTGAATCAGCAACCATTCTCTCATGGATTCCAGAGCTTGTCCCTTTACCATGGCTAGAAGGTCTCATGATTCTCAGCTGAGTAAATTGCAAACCACACAAAAAGAAGGCTGTGCGGCTAAGTCAGCTTGGTCCGTCACATTTCTGCAAAGCTGAGCTGTTGTCAAGCTCTCGGCTATATGCAATTAGCTGACTTTATTTCCCCTTGCCAGGTTCTTCTGCCAGACAATGGATCTAGGCTTTCATCCGCCCACGTGACCATCTTTTCAACTTCTACAATTTTAGAGACCATCTCACAGACCCTATTTCCCCAACGCTCCGAAAAATCCGTATCTCATTTATTTATGTGTGTGTTGCACACATGTACACACACAAACGTTTGTGCATGCATGTGCTTGTGCAAGTTAGCCTACAGCTTTGGGAATTTGTTCTTTCCCCCACAGGATCTGGGGTTCAGCCTCCAGGTCATCAGACTTGCAACACAAGTACTTTGAAGAGAAGAGTTGTCCTACCAGCCCCTCATCCATAGGTAGCCCTGGCTGACCTGGGCCTCATCATGTAGATCAGGCTGGTTGCAAACTCACAGAGACCCACCCATCTCTGCCGCTGAAGTACGAGGATTAAAGGTGTGCACCACCATGCCTGGCCACCTCTCTGTTTTCAGTCAACACAATTAACACACTGCACTGGTGTGACTAGTGGCAGGCGTTAACATTTTTGTTTCTCTCTAAGGAACCCCAGGGCTTAAAGGATACATCCAAACCAAGCAAATACATCTAAGTTGTGTCTACATTGAAAGTGTATACATGTAATAATGCCTACATATTTATTATGCATGCCAACTGGTACAATTCCTGATTAGAAATTAGAGGCAGAGGCAGGCAGATCTTTGTGAGTTCGAGACCAGCCTGGTCTACAAGAGCTAGTTCCAGCACAGGCTCCAAAGCCACAGAGAAACCCTGTCTCGAAAAACCAAAAAAAAAAAAAAAAAAAGAGTTGATTTGTTCACAATCCCAGAGAACCTAGATGACAATAAGGACCCTAAGAGACATACATGGATCTAATCGACATGAGAAACAGAAAAAGATAAGATCTCCTGAGTAAATTGAGAGCATGGGACCATGGGAGAGGGTTGAGGGGAGGGGAGAGGAAGGGGGAGGAGCAGAGAAAAACGTATCGCTCAATAAAATTAATTTTAAAAAAAGTTGATTTGTTGCGGCTGGAGAGTTGGCTCAGTGGTTAAGAGTACTTTTTGTTCTTTCAGAGGACCCAGGTTCAATTCCCAGCACCCACTTGATTAGTAACTCCTGTTCCAGGGGAATCTCATGTCTTCTTTTGGCTTCCATGACCGCCAGACATGCATGTGGTATACAGACATACATGCAGACAAGCAGCCATACACATAAAGTAAGAAAAAATAAATCTAAGAGAGAGAGAGAGAGAAAAGAAATAGCTGCGTGGCTGGAATAGATAGTTAACTGTTTTCTCTTTTGCCACTGGGAGACTAATTCTCCCAAGATGTCTAGCCCAGCACCTTTCTCAAGGGCCCCAGCAGTCAGAAGGCAGATTTTCCAGTTAGATGGCATTGAGATCTCTGGAAGGGTTGAGTTCAGAACCAGTATCTGTCCAGTCTCAGGGAGACAGATGTCATTGCTCTGAGATTCAGGTATCAGGAAGTATAGTATTGTCTCCATCAGAGTCATCATCACCATCTGAACGACTTCGTGCCCTTTTGTTCTTACTGTGACTGAATCCTGAAGGCACTGATGGCTTCAGGTTGATTCTACACACGATGTGATATTCTAGTCAGTGCCCATGTCTCAGTTTTATAGGATTGGTTCCATCTGGCTTACTAGAAGAATACATTAAAAAGTTTTATCATTCTTAAACTGGCTTTGAACTGATACATGGCACAGGAAATTAAGTTGAGCTTAGTTCTACAGATAATCTTTTAAGAATGCATATAATCATCTTGCATTTTAACCATGAGCTTGGTGTATTCACGCCTCTGAAGCAAGCAGGCTCCGCATTTGGTGTGTATCATGACAAAGGTGTCTTTTGTTCTTATAAGTCGGTTATAGTCATTGTTATTTGGAAGATTCCACAAGACCTGATGTTGTCAATAGCCCACCTCGCCTCCACACACTGCAGATCCTAAAGACAAAGTTTCAACATGAATGTCAGTTCATGAAGGTCTCATAATCTTCTGTTTCTGCTTCCTTTCCCCCCACCCCCACCCCTGTGCCCAGCCCAGAAGTAGGAGAGAGGACATTTTCGTTGACCTGTTTCCCTGGGGTGAGGTGATCAGGACTGTCCAGCCAGATGCCTGCCTGAGAGGGGACTGCAGCCGTGTGCTCTATGGCGTGCAACCCATAACAGCGCTGAAGCTCAGCACACACAGCCCTTGCCTCTGGAACTCAGGGTGTGATTTCGTTCACACCTTCCTGTTCTCTGCTCTCCTCTTCGACTGCCTGCTGTGCTCAGCCTTCTGCCTCTGTACCTGGGATTTCTGAGCCTTTGGGGAACGGAGCAAAAGTGATACCTCAGGAAGAGACCGTTCAACCTACCTGTCGATCCCTTGCACACCCTCACGTGTTAACACATGACATGAAGTCTACCACTGCTTGGGTATGTGTGTGCCAAATAACATGCATGCATCCCATTTATGGCTCCCAACCGCCTACCCAGTTAGGTAGTGCCGTCCTCATTTTTAGATGAGAAAATGACTCAGTCTGAGTCCCTTGCCCAAGGCCCTGGAGCAATTGATCAAATTAAACCCCGTCAATCTGATTCCAAGGAGTCCCAGCTCTGATTCAGCTATGACATCAAGAACTTGTAAAATGACCATGCCAATCTATTTTATTAAGAAAAACAATAATGCATATCTGACTGAGAGGCAGTGCAGTGACAGAAACAGGACCAGAAACATGAAGGTCACCCATTCAAGCTAAAGGAAGCATTCGGGTTGTGAAGAACATTTCCCTGACAGTGACTATTGCCACTGCTCTGTGAACTTGACACTACCCTTTTAATTTGGTGGAATGATTTAACCCTTTACCTGCAACCTGAAAGAAGAAATTTCCTTCCTGGTTCATGACCGTGCTGCTGGAGAGGCAGAAGCTTTACCTGATAGCCTCTGAGTAAGAAAAGGAAGAGCGGGGTGAATCAGGGTGAGACACAGCGACAATGAGGATCTGGTCATCTGGGGAGTCAGAGTGAAGACAGCAGGGATAGAGACCTGATCATCCGGGGGGATCAGGGTAAGACGTAGTGATGTTGGGAACCTGGTCAGCTTGGGGAGTCAGGGTGAGACACAGCGGTGATGGGAGCATGATCATCCTTTGATCAGATGACTGAAAGTATGGATTTCACTGTGACAGTACTTTTGATAGAAAAAATACAGACCATGTCCCCTTCAGTCTTTCTTGTGTGCACCCTTTATCCCTGATACTTGCAAAACTACCGATGTGAGTCACCAGAAGACCGACTTGCATTTTTCTCATGGTTAGAAATGTATTTAGTTGTGTATTTGCACCCTCATTCTGCTTCTTCCCAGAAAACAAGACT
>JAQHUG010000135.1:1684761-1708198 GCA_028555095.1 Dicrostonyx torquatus
ATTCTCTTTTCTATAAGATTTAGAGAAATACAGACATAGAACCAAGCACCACCAAAATTTCCTCACAGCTTTTACCACCTGACTTTATCAGCATTCTCTTGGCTGCCTGCTGACCATCCTTCTCGACTTTCTTTGGAACTTAAGTTCCAAGAGGGTGGGAATCCAGTCCACTTCTGTAACCCAGTTCTTAGCAGGGCCCTGGAAAAGCTGTTGCATAGTCAATATTGGTTGGATAAATGAATAAGTAACAAGAGGAATGCATTGAACTGGAAGATGTCAGGACTGAGAGAGAACAGTATCAACAGAGTTGACAGGGCTGGCAGCTTCAGTGGCATCCTAGACCTTCTCTGAGGATTTAGGTTCGTCTTTGGGAAATGATCATTGTAGATAATATTGAATGATCACTGTATACAACTTTATAGGTTCTATATCAGTTATTCATTTATTCAGGGTCTCATAAATCCCAGGCCAGCCTCAAAGTCACCTTGAACTCGTGGTTCCCTTTTCACTACCAACCAAATGCTGGCATTTTAAGTATTACCCTGTCTACATGTATTTATTTTTATTTTAGCTTCTCTCTTCTGAGTAGCCCAAGCTGGCCTTGAACTCATTTTTTAAAATATTTATTTATTTATACAATATTCTGTCTGTGTTTACGTTTGTAGGCCAGAAGAGGGCACCAGACCTCATTACGGATGGTTGTGAGCCACCATGTGGTTGCCGGGAATTGAACTCAGGACCTTTGGAAGAGCAGGCAATGCTCTTAACCACTGAGCCATCTCTCCAGCCCTGGCCTTGAACTCATAATGTAGCCCAAGATGGCCTTGAACTCACAGCAATCCTCTCTCCTCAGCCTCTCAAATGTTGGGATTACAGGCATGATCCACCTCCCTTTTGCTGATACATGTATTTCTTGCCACACACTAGGCCCCTACTGTTCCCATTACATTCACGAGGAAACAGGAAGGGAAAGGGTAGGTCCATTGCCCAAAGTCAGACTGCTAATATGGGGAGCTGGGTAAATGTAAGCACCCAGGACCTGAACCTCTTTGGTGAGGTGGCCAGAGTTGTGGGATTAGAGGGCTCTGTAGCCCCACCCCCAACTCTGAGATTAAGGGGAAAGTAAGGCAATGACACAGCAAGGATCAGGTCCCTGGCTTCACAAAAGCCACCTGTGGAGCAAGGTCCAAATGATTATCATATGGAGATTGGAGTGCAAAGTCCTCAATTTGAAGGCTTCCTCCAGCCCTGAGTACAGTCTCCAAGGGCAAGAGAGCGCAATTAAAGACCCAGGATGGCTTGCTGTCAATCAGTACCCCCACATTCAGAGCTTGCTGGGTGCTCTTCTGCTTCACGGGCCTCACCCCACTGCCTCCCCCAGGTCAGGGCAGGAGGGCAGGTAGGGAAGCCCATGAGAAATGCATGTGATAATTCCTGGTGATGAGCAGTCGCTGACATGTGTGACGGGGAGGAAGAACGGGAATCCTGTCTGATGATTAGCTGGGGTTTAACACAAGACTGTCCCTATCCTCCGCCTCCCCGCCTCCCTTCTCCCTCCTCCTGACCCTAACCTGTGTTTTGCCTTTTGTCTGTGGCAACCAAATCTCCTTTCTGGGGAGCAGAAACGGGCTTCGGTAAACAGATCTATTTGTGTGACTCCTATTACTCACTGAAGCAATGTCACTCCTTTTTCCACTGTGGTCTGTGTGTCTGACTCAGAGGGAGCTACAACAGGCTTCTTTGAATTGATGGCTCACTCCCAGCCACTTCTGACTGACTGCCAACTTAGCAGGGCGTAACTCACCAACTTTTTTTTTTTTTCTTTCTTTCTTTCTTTTTTTTTTTTTTAAATCCAGACTGATTCATAGAAACTCCTTTAAAGCCCAGGGAAGAGAATCCGCCCATCACACACCCCAGGAAACTTATAACCTCGGGAGGCAGGGCCCTCCCCTCACAGTGGCCGCATTCCTCCCGAAGAGCGGACCGACCAGCAGCCAGCTCCACCGCTCAGGGCATCTGCCTCAGTCTCCGGACCCTCCAGGTAGGACCGGTCCCACACTGGGGAAACTGTGCAGCCCAGGCTCCCTCCGTTTGGCCTTTTAAGGTCTTTGAAGTCGTTGGTCTCTTATTTCTCTGTTAGCCTTCTCCGGCTTTCAGAGAACAGAGCCCTTGAAACTTTCAGCTCAAAGTAGTTGGGGGAATCTGGGACATCAGCTGGCCCCGGCTGTAATCACGTTCTCTTGCTGGTATCTTCATTCTTGCGCTGAGGATGTGGAAGGGACAGGGACTTTGGAACAAGCCTGAGTGGAATGTTCTTCATGGAGGAAACTCTACGTGCCGTGAAATGCACGAAAAGCAAGCATGAAAGATGTTCCCGAATCTTCCATTTTTATTTAAATTGCTTTGAACTGAAATCTCCAAGGATGGTGTCTTATGAGGACACTTTCGACTTTTTTCTTTCTTTAAGAAGGTTAAACGCAATAGGTAATCTCTGAAAGGAAAGTTTCCTTTGCTTTGTGGATTGTTTGTTGGTTTTTTATGCTTTTTGGGTGATGTTAGATAAACATTTGGGTTTCCGTTGGTTTTCGCTCTTGCATTTACCAGCCCTTCTGGTCTATTCATGTCTGTTTAAGTATTTCGTTTCTTCCTTTTTCCCACTCCCACCCCCTAACAGGATGGGAAGAGGAGATTGGTTTGTTTAAAGAAAAACCGTTAGGGAAACAGAGGCAGAGGGTGTTTCAAATAAAACTTGGGAGGGGTTGATTTGGTGGGATGGGAAGACTGGCGTGGATTCCAGAATCCTTGGCCAGATGTGGAGGTGGTGGTGGTGGTGGGGAGAAGGCAGCCGGGAGAGGGTGGGGCTGGAGGGACTTGTGGCATTCCTGTAAAGGGGCTGAATGGCTTTGTGCTTCTACCCCAGCCAGCTGCATTTCAGAGCCAACCAAAAAGATCTATCAGAACGATTAAAGAATTTTCTGAGTGGGCGTGGTCGTATGGGAATATTTAGCTTATTACTTTTACCCAACATATTGTATAGTTACAAACCCACGTGCAAAATGCAAAATGAACCAAGGCACCCAGTTGTTGGCTTTTGTTTTTATTAGCTTAGCGTTTTGGTTGAATGTCTGTGGAGGTGTGGTCCATTTCAACACAGATGTGTGTCTTTTTTTTTTTTTTCCTCTCGTAAACAAGCCCGAGAAGAGTGACAGGATTCAGCTTGCCGATAAAGTGAGGCGCCTTTTTCTTTAGAAATGCAGCTCGTTGGTTGGAAGAGAAAATTTAAAAGAAATCCATCTGTGCATTGAGTGGTCAAAAGTTTTTGTAAAGCTATCCCTCCCCCCAAGGTGGGGGTGGTGGGTGAGTGCTTGGATCGCTTCTCAAGACTTGGGGCACGACTGCTTTTGCTTCCAGTGTTTGTTACTTCCAGACTGCATGGGTGTTAGCCAGGGGAGCCGTTGTGAAGTCCACAGCCACAGTTTCCTGTGGAGACTGCCCACAATGGTGTGTAGTTCTGATCTGGTTGAAACTAGGCAGCCTTAAACAAGTCAGCGAAAAGAGAACTGTGGTCAACTGCCATCAATTGCACGCCCCGTGGAGCTGTCTTAAATTCCATTGTCCCTTGATGAGACTATAATGCTTTGTGCCCCCCCTCCCCGCTGTCCCCTGCCCCAGTGGAGTTGGAGTACAATTTTTTTTTAATTGCTGCTTGAATTCCCGCTGTTTTCCCTTCAAATAATGGGAGAGTCCCTGGGCTGTGAGCTTTTCTGGAAAAGGAGGCTATTTACTCCCCCCCAGCCCCATTAAGGTTTCCCACCCCCAGGCGGCTCCAGTTTCACCCTGAGTGCAAAATGGGGTGGAGACAGAGCACTGTCCAGGGCTGCTGGACATCCGGTCTGGTCCCGCTGTCAGCCCCCAGATTTTACATTGTTCCAGACTGCTAAACTGTCCTGGGAGCTGGCAGAAGGCCATCAAGGTCCAGCTGGATCAGATCATGTCCTAAGACCATTGTTATGGCCAGTAGTAAGGGGCAGCCCTCTGCCAGAGGACAGACGTCTGTCCCCAGACCTTGAGAAAAGTTGGTTGGCTTTCTCAACCATCTTGGCTCTCCTCTGAAGACAAGATTAGGCCAGTCTCCAGCCCTGAGGAAAAACTCCCTGGAGGCTGGCGGGAATGCAGGGCCTCTTGGCTGTTTCCAGGTGGCTTTGGGACCGTGGGGAAAGCAGGCAGGGCACATTTCTGTGGGCGCAAAATTGTCGTTCTGTAGTCTCCACAACAGTGGAAGACCCCTCGCACCCCGCCACCTGAGATGTGGCCACGGAAAAAGACCCAAGGTGGCTTAGATCCATTCCTTTCTAGTCTTTGTTGCTTACATAGAATCTTAAATTTGGAAGTTGAGCGTGGTAGTTCAGAGCTGTAATAAAAGGACTCAGGGAGCTGAGGCAGGAGATTGCTAAGGGTTCAAAGCCAGTCTGGAGCCAACCTGGGTATGTAGTGAAACTTTAGCTTGAAGACCAAACAACAGCAAAAATGTGAAGGAAATCTCTTACTGTATGCAGAAATCTAACTTTTACGTCATCATGAACAGATGGCTGTCCCATGGCTCAGAGCCCCTTGGGACACCAGGGAGGGGACATGCAGAGTGTACGTGCCTCAGAATGTACAGCCACACGCATCCTTCTTTGTGGGACAGCAAATCATATCAGGTGGAGTTTCTGAAATTCAGCAAAAATGACTTCTCTGAAAGTTCTTGTTTTTCAGGCCTGAAATGACCCGGGGGAAAAAAAAAAGATTTTTGATTCTGGTTCTGCCGCTGCCCCGCCCAATGCTCCACACTCCTGTTTCTCTAGATACTTCATCCTTATTGAATATTTAATTAGGTTTAATTAGTCTAACTTGGTGGAGTGGCATTATCCACACCCTCTTGCTTTATTCTTTCCTTTATTTTTTAAACCCAAGGTCTCACTATATAGCCCTGGCTGTCCTGGAACTTGCTTTGTAGACCAGACTGGCTTTGAACTCGTGGAGATTTATCCACTTCTGCTTCCTGAGTGCTGAGATTGAAGTCACGTGCCATGCTCAGCTCTTTTGTTTTGTGAGCCAGGATCACAATGATCACGATGAACGTCAGGCGAGGGCCTTAGAACATTCTTCATCTTAGCTATCCTGGATGCTGGGGTTATAGTGTATGCCGCTGCTGCTGGCAGAAGGAACATTTTGAAAATATTAAAATGATCTTCCTCGTCAAATCATTCTTACGCTATTGATTATGAGCTCTTTTGTTTTCTAAGAACATGTCTATGGTCTTTTCTGTAATTTGGAGCGACACACCCAACGCTGCTCTCTACTGGGACATGGTTAAGTCAGCCCAAACCCTGAAGCACAGCTCCTAACAGCCTTTGGAGGATTGTCCCTGCTTTGGTGCATAGTGGCTGTAGTGTATGCCTGCACACTCTCAGAACCTGGTGCGGTGACAGTCCGCCAATCAAAGAAGCCTCTGTCCCTGCCACCAATCTGAATATGCACTCCTTGGAGGGCTGTAATTCTTGATTACTGTGGATCTGTACCTAAGTCTTGCTTTTGGAATACTCTTCTCTGGTGAGCCTGAGTTTCTGGATTATCCTTGTTCTTCCAGAATCAAAGAATGCACATAGGCCCACTGAGAGTCTCCTTGGATTTCTAACACTCATTTTCTGAATATAAGTGTCCAAGAAGACTCTGTGACACTTCAGTCCCTGGCACCCTGACTCGTGAAACACTTCCCTCAATTTGACGGTGGCGGGGGTCCCTGACACTGAAGGAGAGAGAGAAAAATACAAACTCCGGCTCTGCTGCTTCCTAGTCTTCCTTTGAGCACAGCATTTTCAGCATTTTTCTTTCCTGTTGTGGAGAGAGCCTTTCTCTGGAGCTGAAGGACCCTTTGCTGCCAGTGCTCTTGGTCTCATGTAGCTGGGGTTGCTTAGGGCTTTGCTGAGTCTCTTTCCTGGAGTCTTCTGTCAGACAGGCAGTCACACCATAGCGCTGTTGGCACGTGTTGGAGGATGTGAGATGTAGAAAGACAGGACTGTGGTCTAGCCTTGAATCTCCCCTGTGAACAGAAAGACGTCCCTAAGACAGGAAAATGAAACAACCCCCAAGGCTCTGAAAAATCTAAGCACCTACCACTTCTATTTTAAGAAATTCCCGAGTTCACACTAATGGCTAACTTAATCCATAAAAGTTAGTATAGTGAAACTAGGGACTCTGCCCACTGGCAGTAGACTTGCCTAGTGTGTGCGTGGCTCTGCATTCATTTGCAAGCCCTGGAGAGAGAGAGAGAGAGGGAGCGCATGGCTTCTGCTGTCCTACCTGATCCAAGATTCCTTAGGCACAGTTTTCAAAGAACTCACCTGAAATAGCCCTGGACATCCCCACCCAGCTCTTAGAAAGAAGGACGAGGTTTAGTTTATGAAACAAAAGGTGCCATCTCGGGAGGGGCCTGAGAAAACATAAGTTCACCAGGAGCAAAATCAGGCTCAGAACCTGACCTGGTCCTGAGGAGAGAACAGGTGCAGGTATGGCTTGCAGGCGTGGGTGGGAGCAAAAAAGGGGACACATTGGGAGGGTTTGAGAACCCAAGGGGAGTGAGAGGGAGTGAGCAAATGGCTGTGTTTGGGGACGAGGTAAGCAGAAAAGTCTAGAAAGAGCCAAGTGGGCATAGACAGGGAGGCATGGCAAGGCTGGTCTTACTTCCAGCTCCTCTTGACAGCAACCCACGCTCACTGTCTCAGGATAGCTCCCCCCCCACCGAGTTTTGGCATGGTTGATGCATGCATGGGGTTTTATGGATAGCGTTGCAGTGTTTCTCCATCTCCAGGGTCACATGAGAGATGAGAGTCCAATGAGGACCTTCATCTTAGACCTCTGCCTTCAGAAACCTAAGTTCTTTCCCTTGGGGTCTGGGAGAAGGGAGGGGAGGAAGCTTTGTTAAATTACACCAGTGAGTTTTGCTCGTGGGATGTTCACGAAGCTATGCAGCTGAGCCCAGGAACTTCCCTTTGCCCACAGCTGCTGCTGAGCTTTCACAGGAAGGGGACTCTGCAGGCTCTGAGGGTGTGGCCCGGGTTTGAAGATGGAAGCCAGTCTCAGAGTTTGACAGGGCCAGCCGTCTATACATCGTGGGCCTCAGAAAGCACTGTGACAGGAAAAAGCAATGGCCTTTGAAAGACCCTTTGTATACACCACTGGGACTTTTATGAGGGGCTGTCCAACTCTGATTAACTCAGAGTTCTGGGAGGAACAGGGCCTCTAGTAACTGTCAAATCCTCAGACAAGAGCTGGGTGTGGTGCTGCATGCCTTTTAATCCCAACACGGGAGGGTTGAGGCAGAAGCACTGCTGTGAGTTAAAGGCTAATGATTCTACCAAAAAGAAAAAAAAAATCAAAAGAGGGGCTGGGAAGACAGCTCAATGGTAAAGTGCTCACCATGCAAACAAGAGGAACAGAGTTTGATTCCCAGAGCCCATATGAATAGCTGGGCATGGTGGCTTAGATTTGTAATCTAAATTTTGGGAAAAAGAAATAGGAGGATCCCTGGCACTCACAGTCAGTCTAGCTGAATCTTGAGTTCCAAGACACTGACACCCCCATCTCATAAACAGACGACAACAACAACAACAATAACACACACACACACACACACACTCCCCTCTCAGATAAAAGACTCAAGATACTGGCTTCATTCTCACTATGTTACCTAGGAGGTGGGGTCTTGGTCAAAGGGCATGACTGAAAGACCCAATACCTCTGAAGAGAAGCCAGCTTCTCTGAAACTGAACCAAGCCAGCAGCCTGCCCGGCATACTTGGGTGCCCCTGCTCTCCACAGCCCCCCAGCTCTTAGGCTTTGCCGGTTGAAGCATGTTGCCGCCATCTGCTGTCAGACGCACCCAGAAGCCTCCAGGGCCCAGCCACACCTTGATTTTTCTTACCAAACCCTAGTTATTATCTTGGCAACCTCTCCCTGGAAGACAATCTGGCTGCCCGAATACTTCTCCTTTGTAAAGAGCAGAAGGCACCGGAAGCTCCTCACCCAGGGGACATCCTCCCCAGCACTGGCCAGCTGCAGCCAAAGGGTGTGGGCTGCACTCAGGCCTCACAGCCCAGGTCTGTCTTCAGGCTTTGCAGATGCTGTCTAGATCCACCCACTCCACGGACCTAAGGGAGGACAAGCGGAAATAAGAGAGAGATGGGGGTGGGGGTGGGCGTCTCTGGATGCATCTGCAAAATCAATATTCATGCTATTTGATTGCCTTTGGGCTCCCAGGCTGCAGAGAAGATGGCCTGAGCCTTTCGTGCTATGCTAATGAATAAATATGACCTATAACATACTGTTTGCTTTGTGTTAGACACAGACCCTTCAATGCTCATGCTAACCCCATGAGGTCCATGTGTGATCATTAAGAAATTTGAACTTAAAGTCTGTGTTCTTTATCACTTGGGACTTTGCCTCCCTAGATTCCACCAAGCAGACAGGTTTGACAAAATCTTTCAACTCTGGCCATTAGCCAGATAGAATATTTGTGCAACTGGCCCCGCCTTTCTCATTGGAGCTCTCTCTTTCTCCCATTCCCTCCCTCTCTTCTGCCTTCCTTTCCTTTCTGATATTCTTCTTTCCCCTTTTCTCTCTTTGTTTCCTCCCCACGTCCCCTTCTGTTCTTTTTCCACGTCTTTTTCCCTTTCTTTTCCCTTCTCTTCCTTCCTTTCTCCCTTTCTGCATCTTTCCATCTCTCTCCTCCTTCCTTCTAACATTTTTTTTTGTTCTTCAAGCTTGCACTTTGACTCTCTATGCTAGCTATGTGTGAGGGTGCATACAGGCTACATTCGCCGCGCAGAGACTGCGCTATTTGTCACGGGCCGCCATTACAGATGGTAGCCTTTTTGCTTCAGGACCATGAAGAAGCGCAATTTTCCTGAATCATCCAGATTCCTGTTTTTCTCCCTGCTCCATTGTGGATGGCCACAGAATCTACCAGCACTTGAAGCATCATCCCTAGCGTAAGATACACAAAGCCCAGGGCAACCTGCAGTGTTTTCTTCCCACACTGAAGTCCCATACGCAGAAGCAGGAAGACTTTACGATCCCCCTACCCTGTTTCCCACGCAGAGATACACGCCTCCCTTTCCATCCGTATGTAAAAACAATGCTGAGGATGGAAAAGTACACATGACATAAACCAACAATAACAATGGCCAGGAAAGCTCATCTGAAGCCCCATCCACGCAGCTTGCCTTTAATCCCAGCCTTCCCCCCTCCAGATACATCCTCCTCACTGCTCCCCAAGGGCAGAGCTTCCTTCTTTGTTTGCTTTTATGTCGCATAGATGTCGATTTTGCCAACTAAAATGATCCTCAGTGGGAATGCACACACATCCGAAGCCAAACCACAGTGAGAAGGGTCTCGACACGGAGGAGGGCAGACAGGCTTCCATGCTGCCCTTCCATGCAGACAGGCACCAGTAGCCTCGGCTTCATTTCAGATGTCACCCGGAGGATGATGTGCACAGTCGGGGCTGACTCGTGAAGGTCACATGACCCAGCTCCTGTCAGAGCTGCTCTACCTTTCCTCTTCCACCCTGCCGTGCAGGAAGTACCAGGTCTTTGCTCAGATAGTGTGAGAAAGTTTTCACGCCAACTTTCAGTTAGCCGGCAGGAGATGAGAATCTAACTCATTGAGGAGAGCATTGTCCAGTGGAAGGACAGAGGAGGCTCTAGCAGCAGTAATTTCAAGACTGGGCTGTGCCCTGCACATGTGCTTGTGTGTGTGTGTGTGTGTGTGTGCGCGTGTGTGCGTGTGTGTGATGTAGCCCAGGCTCACCTTGAATCTACAATGAAGCTACTTTGAGTGGCTGATCCTTCTGCCTCTACTTCCCAAGGATTGCATATGTGGATGCTGGGGATCGAATCACGGGCTTCCTGAGTGCCAGGCAAGCACTCTTTCTTTGTTTTTGTTCTGTTTTTTTTTTTTTTTTTTTTTTGAGACAGGGTCTCACTATCCTGGAACTTACTATGTAGAGCAAGCTGGCCTTGAACTCACAGAGATCTATCTGCCTGCCTCAGGCTCCCAAATGCTGGCATTAAAGGTGTGTGCCACTATGCCCGGATTAGGCAGGCACTCACTCTTACCAATTGAGTTATACCTGAGTTCCACAGGCTGTGTGGGAAGGGCTTTTCTAGCAGAGCCTTGATAGGTAGTTCTTCAGGGCAGGAGGAGCTTAGCTCTTCAGGTTTTGGAAGCGATTTTAAAGCCCTCCCTTAGTCAGGAAGTAATATGCTTGTGAAAAGTAGTTATAAAAGTTAAGTGGAAATAAATAATATAAAATTTGTGCATAATAAGATGCCCAATCCATACTTGTAGTGATGTACCAAATAATTTAGAGAAATGATAGAGGACTAATGTAGATGTTACATTAAAAGAAAGAAGGAAGCCCTGGAGAGACGGCTCAGAGATTAAGAGCACTGGATGCTTTTCTAAGGGACCTGGGTTCAATTCCCAGCACACACTTAGCTGGTGGCTCACCGTTGTTTGTAACTCTAGTTCCAGGGGATCTGGCACCATGGTCCCCATAGGAGTCATACATGCTCATGGCCCACAGACATACATTCAGGCAAAACATCCATCCATACAAAATAAAAATTAAAAATGAAACAAAGAGAGAAAGGAGACATCTGAATCCCTTATAAGGCCTTCAGTCACTTGGCTGTTATTTTCCATATTGAAGAAAACATTGTACGTCTTGGTTCTTTTATTGGCTCCTTAATAAGGTTTATCTGGTACCTGTCATGGACTCTGCCCTTAGGGACTCAGACTCCTCAGGGTGAGGGAGTGAAACATGTCCATAAAGACAGGCTGCCATTAGTGACTTTATTAGGACTGAAGAAGGGTTACAACGTAACGGGGTGGGGGGAGGGAGGGAACTACTTCAAACCTATGGAAAGAAGGAAGAGGCAGAATTTGAGCTTGGATGAAAAAACTAATAGGTAATCACTGGAGTAAAGACATAAGAGCCCCTGTCATTTTGGAAGTCAGATTCCCAGGATTCCATAAGCAGCTTTCTGGCATCTCATCTCCTGACTGAGACAAGCACTCTCAGCGGTGGAAGGCTGGAGGTTTGTAGGTTGAGAAGGGACGTGTACAGAGAATGCATGGGGAGTGGAAGTTTAGAGACAGCATCATGGCTAGGATCCTGACAACGGAAGTGGGAATAACCAGGAGCCCTGGCAAGATAAAACAGTTAGACCCCCAGCTGAATGTGATGCTTTGGGCAGGAAGCCAGGAAGAGGCAGAACTGACAGCTGAACCATTATTGCTCTTTTAAACTTTCCAGTAATCTTAGAATCTTAGGATCTTAGCTACCCACATCCCAGAAATGCCTACACTGGTTTCAGCCAGCCAGATCCACAAACATGGTCCCAGAAAGCATCTTGTACCATCTTACCATCCATAGAGACTGTTTCATTGGCAAGAGTCTCACTCAGTCTCAAGTGAATCATGGTGCTCTGTACACTCAGGATGGTAGAAGCAGAATCGCCACAAGTCTGAGGCTAGTTTGAACTACATAGAGATTCCCAACTGAACTTGGCTCCAGGTCTTTGATCCCTATTTTTCTTAATAGCCACTTCTTTCTAGTGTGGCCATTCATAACTTGTGGCTGTTTCTCAGCTTCCCTCACCCTGACCACACCCGTGCCGATCACACAGTGCGGATGGCGTGACTGCCGTGTTTGTGGGTGGAGAAGGTGCCAGGGAAGTGCTCTTGGTGTCCACACAAGCCGCCGCACTTCCAAGCTTTTCAAAGCACTGTGAACTGACCAGGTGTGGTGGCCCACACTGGGGAACGCAAAAGCACCCCGAGGAGTTGCTGTCTTGTCATGGAAGTCCCCAACAACAGATGACACAGCTTGGGTCTGTCCGTGCAGCAAGAGGGGAGGGTGGGCTACCGTGGGACATTCAGAGCTGTGGTGCTGCTGTGTTCCCTGCTTCCGAGTCTGGTCCACCTGTTGAGAAGGAGGAATGGTGTTCTCCGCTGGAGAATTCCAACCATAGCATTTTGGAGAAATAGGAGGAAGAAAATAGGAATTCCATGATTGCTTCAGGGAGACACAGGTTGTAGCATTCCATGCTTTCAAAATTGTCTAAAGGCTGCTGATAGTTTTGTTTGCTTTTGTTTTTTGGGGAGGTGCTGAGGACCAGTTCCAGGGCCCAAACATGCTAGGCAAGCGTTATACCAGCGAGGTACATTGTGAGTCCAGAAATAGTCTCATTCCTTGAACAAGGCATGAGTCAATGGACAAATTGCAAAAGGTCCTGGTGGGTGGAAGTCTCGAGAACATGGGCGATGCTGTTTGCTAGGCTTGCAGACACCCACTCATCGGCCGCCCCTGGTAGTTATCTATGAAGACCTTGAGGGCTTCGTCCTCCCAGATCAGTTCTCAGCCTTCCTAATGCTGCGACCTTTAGTACAGTCCCTAATGGTGTGGTGACCCCCAACCATCACATTATTTGTGCTGTGACTTCATAACTGCAATTTTGCTACTGTTATGAACTGTAATATAAAGGCTTGAGATGCAACCCTCATGAAAGAGTCATTTGACCCTCCCTAAGGGTCGTGACCCACAGGTTGAGAACTGTTGTCCTTGATTGAGTGGGCAAGGGGTTGCCTCTGTTATACAGAGGCTGGGTAACCATGGATGATCCAAGACAGAAACTTCATAAAATGTTCCATTGTGTTTCAAAGTATTTTGGAAGAGTGGTGTTAAAAATCATGGAAACGCCAGGCATGGTGGCACACGCCTTTAAAACCAGAGCTCTGGGGGCAGATGCAGGGAGCTCTCTGTGAGTTCGAGGCCAGTCTGACCCACAAAGTGAGTTCTGGGACAAGCAGGGCTGCATAAAGAAACACCGTCTAAAACGGAAGCCCCTCGAAGCTGACAATGGATTTCACTGATAAAAGTTGACACATTTGGGACAGTGTAAAGATGGAGCCATGTATATTATGCAGTAACTCACACAGGCTGGAGACAGCAGCCGGAAACAGGGAGAACTGTGTGACCGGTCCATTAAGAACCTTCATTGATCTGGGATATTTTGCTCCCTTGCCTGAGGGAAGAGACACAGCTCTCCCTGCCCCCAATCTCAGACAAGAGTCACTTTTTAGTCTGATTCCCCACGCCTGCACTTCTACCTGACAGTAGGCAGAGGACAGGAACTAGCACCTCTGCTGAGGTGAGAAGTGAGCCGGAGTGGCTGGGAGAGGGGTCACTAGATGTGGGGTGAACAAAATGGACTCTGGTGGATAAGGTACCAGGGTATCTAGGGAGACAAAAAGGCTCCCGAATTCCACCTGCCTGTGGCCTCGCTTGGGAGTTTATATTCCCTTCTTGTCTCCTCAACCACTATAAGGAGGCTGTTTGTAGATTATAAACAAAAGGAAAGAGAGTCATTAAAGGGTCAAGGAGGGTTGAACACAAGTGCCCATTATGTAAGTCTTGTTATTTCCTGCTTTGAGCCAGCTTCATTCTGGAGGGGCAAGCTTGCAGTAGAGGGCCCTTCGGAGGAATGGACTGAGGAAAAGCTAGCTTTTTCTGGTGACTCTGAAGGGTACATTCTTAGTGGCAAGGACTAGACAAAAGTGACAATTTCTAAGGACAAAAATAATTTTAGCCCATATGCTGCCTGGTAAACTCAAACAAACGTCCTATTCCTTGTGCGTGACATGGGGCTGCCTGTGCTTGGATAACTGGGCTGGGCTGGCAACAGCTATTCTGCTTCGTAGAAGAGAATCAATAACAATAACCGCAACAGTGGCAGCCCCGTTATTAGTGCCCACCGTGCCAGACACAGCACAAGGTGTGTCATTTATATAACCCAGCTGAATCCTCACACTTTGGGAACAATTGGCATCCCCACCCCCAACCCCGCATCTATGAGGAAACTGAGGCAGAGATCAAAGCACTTGGGATGATTGGAATTTGGGATGATTCTAACAACCTCTAATTAAAAACAATCAAATCAAACAAAACCAAAGCCAAACCCCTTTTCTCCATCCCTTAAAGCCAAGTGGGGAGTTGTGGAGGTTTGCGAGAACCCCAATAAAGCCAACAGTGAATGAGGACAGTAGGTTTACAGACCTGAGAGTTCCAATCTCCTCCCTAGAGGCAGCAGAAACAGGCCATCAACCTTGGCATTCATAGTTAAATTGGAAATGTTCTCTGCCTCCCTCACCATGCCCCCACCCCCAAATCAGAGGGAAGTGGCCAGTGGGGAAGAGGTTTCTGGAGAGTGGAAACCAGTGTCCACGAAGAGCCAGGAACCCAGGCGTGCGGTTGATCACGTTGGATTCTGTGTGCCTAATGAGAGAGCGAGAGGAGGAGATAAAAGACACCTGAAATGTCAGAATAATGACAGCATCGGTGTCCTAATAAATACCCAGTGTAGCTTGAAAGTGGCTTACGCACACCCAAAGCTTCAATTAAGTCAGGTGGAGTGCGAGGGGGAGCAAGCAATTGCAGGCTACCAGCCGCCATCTCCTCCTTGGTTGGGGCATCCTCACGTACCCCCTGCCTAGAGGGTGAGCAACCTCCAGTCCTTTTCTTTCCATGTCTTCCTGGGCTGGGTCTGCCTCTAACTGTCATGGGCACACCGACACAGAGGACACAGCAACTTGGGTCAGCTCCTCCATATGTGCCCCTCCCAGTCCCCTTAGTTCCTAGTTTTTACGATTAGTGGTCTCTGCTGAAATTGTGGCTGCGAGTTTTTGTTTATCCACGCACCTTGCTAATTTATATTAGTTCCTGTTCTTCCAAATGGTGATTTATGCATCTGTTTGTCTTCTGGGCTGGGTCCTGAATGGCGGAAGCTGCACAAACAGCACACACTAGTGAGCGGCACATCTGGTGTTATCCCAGGCTTTAGACTTCCAAAGCCCCAGAGCTGGCCTGTTGAGCCACAGGAAATCTAACGTTGCCTTAGATGCCAGCATCCCCACTGAGAGGCACACAGGGCCAAAGGCTCAGGTGTTGCAGATTGTCTGGAATGCTAAATCAGTAAGTGATCGGACTGTTACACTGTAATTAGGTTGTCACAATACTAGATGCCAAAGAGCGTCATAATAACAGAGGTAGTGTCTCTCCAATTTTACGTCTCATCCGGGATCAAATTAGTAGCCCGTTTGCTCTATGGCCATGAGTAATAGGGGCTTATTCTGCAGAGCACACGATTTCTCTTCCAACTGCTGGGTGAGCATCTTGCCGGGAGCACGGACGCTTCCCTCATTCAAGCTGGGATTGTGTGTGATGCTTCTGCAGAGCTCTGGAGAGGACAAGATCCTTTTCAAAATCCAAAGCCCTGCTTCTGTTCTCTAAATCACAATCAAAACATAAGCAACTCTTTCAGAAATACAATAACCCCCTCTTAAAGAATAAAAGGGGGATAGATAGCATATTAAAGAAATGAACCTCTAATCGCGGGAACAAAGCAGACGCTCACGTCTCCCCACAGATGACACCGAAGTCTATCAGTCAGGTTACGTGAAAAGCTGCTTTTAGGAGTTTTGGATGCAATTTTGAATTTTAAAAATTGTCACGTTTGTCTGGTGTTAACAGAGAGCCCGTGATTTGCTTTACTTGGCATGACAGTAACCTTTTGGTCTCCCATGTCTTCTGTTTTCAGAACTCTCTGCTCCCGAGCCACCGAACAGCCA
The DNA here is from genome assembly GCA_028555095.1 of Dicrostonyx torquatus. Lineage (NCBI taxonomy): Eukaryota > Metazoa > Chordata > Mammalia > Rodentia > Cricetidae > Dicrostonyx > Dicrostonyx torquatus. The sequence goes on from JAQHUG010000135.1 coordinate 1,700,496, forward strand.
AGATGCTGGTGTTACTGGCTGGTATCTTTGTGGTGCACATCGCTGCTGCTATAATGCTATTAGTCTCCACCATCTCCAACGTGAGTCTCGGCCCCTGGTTCATTCATCCGTGGAGGGCTCTTTGGGAGAGTTTTACAAAATGTTTAGAAAAATGGAGGGGGCGGTTAAGTCGGTGCAGAGAGCCTCTAGCTCTCTCTGGGGGAAAGAGATCGAACACCTACTCATCTATCAAACAATGAAATACCCGAAGTGTAAAAAGCAACGATCCATGCGTGATTCTAGGAATGCTGGGAGGTGGGAAGTACTCCACCAAAGGTGGGTAGGTGGGTGGAGCTCCTCTTACAGAAAGAAGGCAAGTGGAAGAAAGTGCGGTCAGGCAGGCTGGCTGGCAAGGGTGCCCTGTGGGACGGACAGGCTTTCCCAGGCAGGAGTTAAAGCTGTCTCTGCGCACCAGCCTCTCCCTCCTGCAGAAATTCGTGATTATGGGGTAGATGACTGTGAGAACGGGAACACTGCTTTGGTTATTAGGTTGATAAATCCGAGTTTTGAGTGGAAATGGGTGTGGGAAGTGGAATGTGGCAGGATTTACTAACTCTGGGTCTACTCTGACCCCTAGTGGTCATTTCCAGCTCCCACTTCGCTCATCTCAGGGAAAGAGAGTCAGTTTCTTGGACTAAGAAGTAAAGTGACTAAATGATAGTAAGACTTGTTTGAAAGAGGCGGAAGCAAGAGGTCCATGGGGTTGAGGCCAGCCTGGGAGACACACTTTGCTTGGTGTGGTGGCATGAGCTTTTAATACCAGCCCTTAGAAGGCAGGGTCTCTGTGATTTGAGGCTAGCCTGGTCTACAAACAACAAACAAACAAAGAAGTTAAGGCAACCAATCATTAAGTAGACAAATGATGGCTCTAGAATGGGTTAGAGTCCATTTTACCCCTGTGGTGATCAAAGGGTAAATAGTTTTGTGTGTCTCCCCCACCCCCATCCACCCACCAGGGTTTCTTTGTATAATCCCGGCTGTTCTAGAACTCACTAAGTAGATGAGACAGGCCTCAAACTTGGAGATCCACCTACTTCTGCTTCTGCTTCCCAAGTCCTAGGATGAAGGCCTTGATAGGTTTTACAGTCCAGAGCGAAGGGCTTTGCAAACATCGGTGGGTGTGAATGCAAGCTAGGCGAGTTTGCGAATTGCGAGAGGGGACACAACCCCTGCCCGTCTCACCTCCTCCAGCTTTATCATTTATCAGTTGTGTATGCTGACTCCTGCACTTCACAGGATAATGATGTGGTAAAGTTCACACTGTGTTACAAGAGGCACGCGCGCTTCATCTCCACCCACCCTGAAGAGGGACTGAGCGAGCGGGCGATGGCGTGTGCCTGGGCTTCCTGTTTCCACGTGTGCGTGTGTAGACAGGGCTCTGCAGCTATATTTTTTTTACTTCAGAGAGGAGTTGTTTTTCTTAGTTCAGGCGAGAAGGGGTGCTGGCACCATGGTGGACCTGGGGATATACATTTTGATCATTCTTGGACTTTTAGCTACCCCTGCTTTGAAGCTTTGATATGAAAAGACTGTGTCGACACAGTACACATCCGAACCTTCTGTATGGACTAAAGCGGCCCATCAGATTCATTCTTGTTTTCCCAGCAGCCCTCCTGTTTCTTAGTTGTCTCTAGCTGGACATTTTCCTTGTTTTTTGTTCTTAAAGATTTATTTTTAATCTTAAGATACACACACACACACACACACGCACACATATATATCTGCGTGTGGTGTGTGCACATGAGTGCAAATGAAGGCGCTGAAGCCCTGAAGCTGGAGTTACAGGTGCTTGTGACCTCCTAGTGTGGGTTCTGGGAATGAAATTTCAGTTGTTTTGCAAAAGCACTAGATGCTCTCAGTTGCTGAGCCATCTTTTGCTGCTTTTGCCTTTTGAGACAGAGTCTCAGATAAACCTACACATTGACCTCAAATTTACTATCTGAGCTGACATGCCTTAAACCCCTGAGCCTCCTGTTCATTTCCAGGGTGCTGGAATTACAAGCAGTTGCTGCCAGGCCTGACTTAACTGTTTTCTCATTAGCTAGGTGCCTAAATGTGAGCCTTTGAAAGTGCCTTGCACATGCTCAATGTTCTTTGCCTCATCCAGAGGTTTTGTTCCTTAGAACTTTAGGATTTTAAACCATGATGGTGAACTTTCTTCAGTTGTGTGTGTGTGTGTGTGTGTGAGTGTGTGTGAGCGTGTATAAGTGTGCATACGTGCATGTGTGCATCATGAATAATCAAGTCCAAATAGGAAACGTGGCATCTTTTCTGGCCCACAGTTTCCTTTCTTGCAACCTTTGTGACTTAGGATCTTATTTCTGCAGAGACACAAGGCTTAGCCGTGTTGACAGCCGCATAGGGCATCTTGGTTAAGATTTGGTCCTGACACAGGATGATGTTCTCTTCTGAAAGCAGAAGAGCAACTCTTAATCAGCTCCATCTCCTCTGGTTTCAGGTCTGGATGGTTTCAAACGATGTAGTATCCTCTGTAGGACTTTGGAAGAACTGTACTAAAGGTGAATGCAGGAACACCCTGACCTATGGCGATGAAGGTAGGAGTGCAGGCACCGGTGTCTAGCCCACTGTGGTGAGGTCGGGGCCATGTCCAGACTGTCGGGTCGTCTAATGCTCCTGCCCTGTGTTCGCAGATGCTCTCAAGGCAGTGCAAGCCTTCATGATCCTCTCCATCATCTTCTGTGTGGTCTCCCTTGTGGTCTTCATTTTCCAGCTCTTCACCATGGAGAAGGGAAACCGCTTCTTCCTGTCAGGGTCCACCATGTTGGTGTGCTGTGAGTAGCCAGGGCATGGGCTAGTTTACATGGGAGCATCTTCTTTTTCACTGCTGGAGACAGACTGGACAAATACCTGACTGCTGAGCTACCTGCAGGAAACCTTTGACTAGACCTCACGTCATTGCTCCAGTCGGGCCCCAGATTAGCACGTGACTGTGTGAAGCTGCATTCGGCTGTTCTTGCCTCCAGTTGCCAGTTGATTTGCTATTGATGCTTGGGTTAACAACCCCTGCCTGTTTTATTGTTTAAAAAGCTAGGTTTTCCTGGGAGCCACCAAGTGGGTTGGGCAGCATCAGTACCCCTCTCTACAGGAGGTGAGAAGGTGGTGGCGTCCTCAGAAAGATGCAGCTACTGCTAGGATGTGCACGATTATTGCAATGCACCATTTTCTCCATCATCCCAGAAACACCCAGTTTGGTAAAAGGCCATGCTGCTCCCATAACACCATCCCTAGATATACACCAGGGTCCAGGTGGGAAAGGCAAATGGCCAGCAGGATGCTCCATGATTTATTCTTCACAATAATTATACCCAAGCTAGTGCCAGGCTGTGGTGGCGCATGCCTTTAATCCCAGCACTCGGAAGGCAGAGGCAGGCGGATCTCTGTGAGTTCGAGTCTGGCCTGGTCTACAAGAGCTAGTTCCAGGACAGGCTCCAAAGCTACAGGGAAGCCCTGTCTCGAAAAACCAAAAAATAAATAAAATATACCCAAACCAGTGCAGATTTGAGGACCCAGATATCTCTCTTTCACCGACACCCCATCAAGTTTGAATCTGGGCAAACCAACAAACAGAGTGACCTTTTAGGAAAAAAATAGCTGGAGTTTCTTTTTCCTTTGTTGTTGAAGGAAATGGGATCATTAAAAAACAAACAAACTAACAAACCGCTTGGTGCCCACCATGACAGTGCCTTTTTCCTTGCAGGGTTTTGCATCCTGGTCGGAGTGTCCATCTACACTCACCATTATGCCAACAGTGACAAGAACTTTACCATTAAGAACCACCAAGGCTACTGTTTCATCCTGACCTGGATTTGCTTCTGCTTCACCTTCATCATTGGCATTCTCTACATGGTCCTGAGGAAGAAATAAGATCAACAAGTTATGGGGACCTGGTGGGGCGGGCATGGGGAGGAGGAAGCAGCTTAATCTGGGAGGGAAGCTAAAGTTATTGTGTAGGAATAACCAAGGGAAGGGAGGGGGGAGGGGAAGGGGGGAAGGAAGAGTGGGAGAGAGGCCCAAACCCGAACCATTTCTGCGTATGGGATTCTCTACTGCCTAGCACCTGCCCTTGGAAGAAAGTTGTTGGCCTCCTTAAAGCCATCAGAGAGTCCTCCTCTAGCCACCAAGTATGAGCCCATCTGTCCTCAGTTACACACCACCCCTTAGGACCTTATTAGCTGCCATGACTGGATGACTGGTTCCACTCTTGAGGGTAACTTCTGGGCCGCTCACCGAGGTCTTCCAAACCTATATCACCAAGCGCCAATAGTGGTCCAAGTCCTGGCAAGAGCAGATACTGCCGCTTTCCTGGGAAGGCTAAGACTGGAGGCCACCCGTCCTGTGACCTAAAGCCAACCACCAAATTCAGATTCTAAGTGCCTTTAGTGGGGGAGGGGTTGTGGGGGCTTTGGCCAGGAAGCCACTGCCCCTATTTGGTGGCTTTTCTGAAAAGACTAGAAAGAGAGGTGGTTTATAAGGCAAGGTGGTGGGATTGGCTTTAATCAAGAACTAGAAGTTTTTTCCCTAGAGGACTGGGAGATAGGCTGAGATTGGCAGAGTCTCTGTCACACCTCACTGAGATGTCCCTCATGGAGGCCTCCCGCTGTGGACTCTAATGGACTCTCATTAAAAGCCAAGGCAGCTTTTCTGGAGTTTCTCTAGATTCTCTAGAGCCAAAGATAAAAATGTCCACAAACTGTAGGGTCAAAGGGCATACCCATCACAGTGCTATATAGTAAGGTTGTGGTTTTTAGGAGTCCCCCCTAATGCACACAGTGTTTCTTGTAAATGTAACAGGTGAGGGATGCACGTAGCCCCTTACCATATGACTCTGCTAAGCTTCTTCTGAATTAGGGACCTTTGAGGAAGTTCTCTACACTGGGGACCAGAACAGAACGTCTAAGTTCAGTGGTCACTGTAGCTTTGACCCTGGCTGGAGTGGCCCCCTCTCAGTAGATTTCCCCAAGCCGTTTTCTAGATGAAGATGGCAATTCTCGATGTCAATTAAAGCAGACACCAGCCTAAACCAAAGAACAAGCCCTGGGGCAGGGTCGGGGAGGTGCTGTCTGGTTATGGAGTATAAAGCATACCCCATTTCAGTTAGAACAAGAACAGAGTAACTGCTCTCAGGAAACCCAAATTTTAAACACCATGAGCTGAGTAAAGTCCAGGTGATGGGCAGACAGTTTCCTTTTAAACCGAGAGAAACTCTTGGGGCGTCCAGCCAGAAGGCAGCTGAATTGTTGGGGCCACAAGAGTACTCTTACTTAAGACTTAGACGTAGTGTCGTAGTCCTGGTTCAGGGGCCAGAGCTCTGTCTACGGCAGCTATTTTAAGCCATCTCAGATTTCTGCCTAAAGGGCTTTCTCTTTAGAAATTGTTTCCTTTATTGCCCTTAGAAGATCACCCCTAGGAGGAGCCTGAGACATCTCACCTCCATTCCTTTTCCTAGGGATAGCCTTATCCATTTCTTAAACACATTTCCTTATTGGGGGGAGTTATGCTATAGTTGCTGGTATTTATGTAAAGGAACTATTACTAAGTATATATTTCTCTACTTGTATTATGTTTAAGGGAATGTTGAAGGTGGGTTACTAAATTCCTGGGCTGAGGGTAGAGACATTGGTCAGGAAAAACTGTGGGATAATAAACTCTTAAATTACAATTTGATCACCATACATTTGTTCAAGGCTGTCTTAGGTTCAGAAGGATATCAACAGACAGCTGTGATCACAAAAAGATAGCCACATTTTGTGAAAAAGTTGAATTTTGATTGAACTGAACCATGCATTTCCTTGTCTTTTACTTTTTTTTCTGTGACATTTATGTCTCATGTAACTTGCATTGCATTGGTGGGTTATTCTAGTACTGTATTTGGCTTCTTAATAGATTATTTCATATACTATAACTGTAAATATTTTGATACATATGTTTATAACTCTAGGGATATAAAAACAAATTCTGATTCCCTACATTGTGTGACTGTTTTCTTTCTTTTTTTTAAATGATAAGATATAGAGAATGGTGACATTTATTCCTATTATTAAGCTTCTTAGTGGTTTGATTTGGGGAACTTGACATTTATTTGAGACATTAAACTACTTTCTGGTAAAACCGTAAGGGTTTCTTTAATAATTATTTCAGGCAACTGAGTGTTATTAAATTAAGCCTTGCCTTGCTTTAATTAGACCTCTTAGGCAAAAATGGAATTCCATAAGCTAATAGATTAGAAAGAGGTTGTTATTATCTTAAATAAGAATGGCTTATGACATTAAGAAATGAGGCACTGCCACAGTTTGGTTGAAGTAGCCAGCTCCTCAAGTGTGTCTCCACAGTCCACGGTGATTCACAAAGGCTCTAATTATTCCTATCCGCAGAAGCTCATCGTTTTAGCTGGAGCATCTCTGCATGGGCTCAATGACTGTAGGCAAGATTAACTCCTTTCTGAGAGTGGTCAGAGCGCTCATGGATGGTGGAGAGCAGGTGGATACTAAGTATCTTATTGTTATATCAACACTAGGGAGAAATAGGGTTTATTGGTCGTCTTCTGCTCCTTTATGGCCTTGGATTAAAAATAAACTACACACAGAAGCTGGAGAGGTGGCTCAGTGGTTACGAACACTGGTTGCTCTTCCAGAGGACCCAGGCTCAATTCCCAGCACTCACTTCACAGCTCCTAAGTGACTATACCTCCGGTTTCAGGGTATCTGACGCACTCACATAGACATGCACACAGGCAGAATACAAATGCACATGAAATATATAAATTAAAAAAAAACTACACAGAGAAATGTCAAAAATATACTATGAGGGGCTGAAGAGATGGAGGGCTCTGGGGTTAAAAGCATTTGCTGTTTTCTTGCAGAGGACCCAGGTTCAGTTCCCAGGGCCCACATGAAGGTTCACAGTCATCTGTAACTCCACTTCCAGGGGATCCACTGCTCTCTTCTGGTGAAAAAGTCACATAATAAAAGTAGATAAATATTAAGAACTATATTATGAAACCTGAAAATGAAACTTCAACGTACAAGACTGGAGAGAAGGTTCTGTACAAGCATGAGGACCTGAGCTTGGATTCCCAGTACCCGTATAAAAAAGTTGGGTGCAATAATGTGTGTCTGTCGTCCCGGGGGCAGGTGCCTGAGACTGAAGCAGATCCCGGGAGCTCACTGGTCAGCTAGCCTGGCCCAGATGGTTAGAGCTCCAGGTTCAGTGAGAGGCCCTGTCTCAAAAAGTAAGGTGAAAACCAGAACAAGACCACCCTACATAAACCTCTAGCTCCCACATGTGCAGAGATGGATGAGTGTGCACGCACACATGCACACACGCACGCACACACACATACACTTTTAGTATATTTTAAATTAGCAGATCAAATTGCCTTGGTTTTGTGATGTCTCTTCAGAAGCCCATGTGTCTTTTTTGTTTGTTTGTTTGTTTGTTTGAGACAGAGTCTTACTATGCAGCCCTGGGTAGCGTCAAACTTGTACTTCTCTGAACTTTGCCTCTTTTGAGTGGTGCCATTATAGGTGTGCCCCATCACCCTTGGATACCCGTAAAATTCCTTAGGCTGCTTCTAAGACATCTTCACAAGCGGTCTACCTCCTTCACTTAGCTCTCCTAGACAGTTTCCTCCCATGGTACACTCC
>JAQHUG010000135.1:1721249-1732468 GCA_028555095.1 Dicrostonyx torquatus
GTTTACTCTGGCTCTCCTTAGAATGAGGTCCAAGGTTTGCTCTCCAGCACCACACACAACGTGGCACGAGGGTGCCCGCCTATAATCTCAGCGTACGGAGGCAGGAAGATAACAAGTTCAAGGTCACCACTAGCTACCTACTGAATCTGAACCTGACTTGGACCACAGGAGACTCTGTCTAAAATAAAAAGTAGTTTTTTGAGCAAAGAGTCATAGGGTTGAAGTATGTGTTCTGGGAGAATGAATTCGGCAGAGGACAGAATGGGCTCCCCTGGAAGAGAAGAAACTGTGGAGAAACTCTGCTGCAAGAGCAGAGGGGAGAGTTAAGAAAAAGGGAGCAAAAAATAAAAAGCAGGTGGGAGGGGACCCAAGGGGTTAGTATCAAAGGTATGATTGAGATACTGTCATGATTCAGTGAGGTTTCAGGGAGAATAGGGCTGGACAGATGCTCAGTGGTTGGGAGCCCTGGCTGCTCTTCCAGTTCCCAGCAGCCACGTGGAGGCTCTCAACCCTCTGTGACTACAGTTTCAGGGGATCTGACTTCTTAATCAGACCTCTGTGGGCCCTGAACCTATATAGTGCACAGTCACAAATGCAGAGAAAACACACAAACACTTAAAATAAAAATAAATAAATCTGTGGTGGTAGAGAACTAGCCATTGGTGAATCATTGAGAAAGCAGGAGAAAGAATTAACCTGAGAGGAAAAAGTCAGCTCAGAGGTGGGCATGTTGAACACAGAAAACCTGCCGGACATTTAGGAATGACCGTGTTTTACAAATAAATGTCTCCCACAGCATCACGGTCATGCAGGTGGGGTCTTGGCTGCTAGCTGATGGGCATTGGGTAGTGACTGGATCCTAAGGGCTCTGCCCTATCAATTTTATTTAGCCCTTGATAGATTTACAGTAGGACGGAACTATTGGAAAATGATGATGTGCAAGAGGTCGGACCCAGTTGAGGATGCATGCATGGGGGTATGCTCTCCATGGAACCTGTCCTGGCCCTGCTCACACCTCTATGATTCCTGTCCTGCGTGTAACCTGTCCTGGCTATGCTCACACCTCTGTGGTTCCTGTCTGCTGTGGGGTGAGCTTCTTTCCTCTCCTGCGTGCTATTCCCGTGGCTGTCAGGCATGCCTCATGCCAACAACTCACCCCGGACTGATGTTCTAAAGCAATGAGTCCAAACGATACATTTCTCCTCTAAAACAGCATTTTGAAGGTGGTTGCCATGGTGAGGAATGCTAGCTAGCAGCACTGGGATCCGGTCTGAAAACATTCTGGGATGACTGACAGATTCCTTTCCAAAGTGGTCGTGGAGGTTACTGAAGATGTCCGGCTCTAGGATGCTGAGTGTCACTGTATTTTAACTCAAGCTAGGCAAGATTTTTCAGGATTCATATGTCATTTGGGGGCTACCTTTTCTTTTTCTGTCATGTGTGTAAGTGTGTGTATGACTGTGTATGTGAGGGTGTGTGTGTGTATGGAAGGGTACATACATGCTACCTAGAGAGGGCCCCTTTGATGTTGGTCCTTGTTTAAGATAGGTTCAGGTGGTAGCAAACTCGGGGCGAGCTGGCCTTCAAGCCTCCAGGGACACTCTTGTCTCTCCCTCCCATCTCTGCATAGGAGCACTGGGATTATGAATGCATGCTGATTTGTTTGACTCTATCTGGGTTTTGGGGATTCGAACTCAGGTTCTCATATTTGCGTGGAGTTCACTCCCATCCCAGGTCACCCTTCTTGAGACCCATTTTCCTGGTCTTCCTTGTTGACAACTTTAACGTCCTCAAATCAGTGTCACATTTTCTGTTTAAGCTACTTGCCACTCAGCTCCTACACTCAGGGGCATGCAGGGGTGACAGAAGGACAGGACATGGATCTGGGACATGCTTGGACTTTTAATTTTGCATCCCATGAAGCTTGTTTAAAATATCTAGGGCCGGGTGGTGGTGGCACACGCCTTTAATCCCAGCACTCGGGAGGCAGAGGCAGGCGGATATCTGTGAGTTCGAGATCAGCCTGGTCTACAAGAGCTAGTTCCAGGACAGGCTCCAAAGCTACAGAGAAACCCTGTCTCGAAAAACCAAAAATAAATAAATAAATAAATATAAAATAAAATCTCTAATCTGCTTCAATTTGCTCCTCAGAAACATCGCCCTTGACTGCATTTTCCTTTTTAACAGTTTTAACATCTGGTTTTGTTTTAAAAATAGTTGGAAAACATCCTTTGCTTTTGTCCAATTTCTTACTCTTCCCCACCCTAGTGGAGGCTTCCTTGGGGCGATTTACTTTGACACTGAGCCTCTCTGAGCAGCCCTCTCCAGTGAGAGGCGTAGGATGAAGTCTACTCATCGGACACAGAGATTACTCAAAAGCTGCGGAGAGAAAGCTCACATGACCCCAGTGGGTGTGAAGAAACACAAAGCCGAGAGGCCATCTCCCCTTTATCTTCTGAATCAGTCTCATTATAGTCTGAATGACGAGACTCTCTTCAGCGTTGGTCACCGCGGTTCAAAGGGAGATGAAGAAACTGGAGTCATTGGAGAAACAAGAAGCAGGATGATTAAAGGGCTGGACAAATTGGTCCCAGGATAAAAGATAAAAAGGGCCGTGGCTGTCTCCAGGAGGGGAGAGCGAGGTGGAACGTGACTCTGGCAGGGTTTAGTGAGGGAATGGTTACTATGACGATGAGAGAAGATGGCAGTCTACGACGGAGGAAGACCGTAGGATGAGTTTGAGAGACAGGGCTCTCCTCAGGATGGTTTCGGTTGGAGCCAACCTTCCTGCTGCTCTGGTAGCCATCACGAGTTAACCATAGCAATTTCTCCCGTAGAGTTTGGGCCACTCCCCCCTGTCCCCCAGCCTTCCATAATGGACTCTGTAAATCTCTACCAAGAGGGTGAACTTTGTACTGAGGAAGAAACACATTTTCAATCCTGGCTTTAGACTTTTCACTCACAGATGCGTGTTGTACTAGATGACCTCTCAAAGCTCCTCTGGGCACTGTGGTTCTGCTAAGTCCCTGGGTTAAGTGACTGTTCAGAGAAATGGATTTCATTTATGGATGATAATGGCCCCTGGAGCAAACCAGGACACCTTGGGGATGCACAGAGGAATTGGAGACTGCGTTGCTATCTTCACATAGAAAGTTTAGTTGACTCTTCAAATAGATTCACCACAGGCCATCTAGAAAGTTCCACGATGCTGAGCTGGCCAACAAGCCAAACTGGAAGCGAGGAGAAGAACTTCCAGAGCACTTGTGAAGCCATTGTTGACCCCGGAGAGGAAAACGGGGCTCTAGATGGATCCTGAAAACTAATCGGCTGCTTTGCCTCTTGCTCTTGGTTGGTTTGAGAAACCCGGATGAGCAGTGGCTTTCTGGGAGGTAAATAATGAAAAATGGCCACTCTGGAGGCTGAAGGGCAGAAATCAATACTAGCTGATACTTGGAGATGACTCATGACAAACCTTCCATGAGAGGGACAGGTCTTATTTTATCGACCCAGCTCCTGGACTTCAGGGTCTCTGAATCCCCTTTCTCCCAGGGGTCTAAGGTGTCGTCTTCTTTATTCATATTCAAACACGTGGGGACACATATGAAACCAATGACAAAGCTGGCGGTCATTTTGCCTGGTGTGAGCTGCATGTTTCTTTTCTACCATTCAGTTTATATAAATTTTCTGATGATCCCAAAGAGAACTAGTTGTGACGAAGGTCAGCATTTGAATCATCAGACATAAAGCAACTGTTTTAGAGACACCTCTCACCCACCCAAACCTTAACAACCAGCTATGTTTCAAGGGCAGACTTTGTCATTGCTATTTAGCTCACAAGCATCCATCAAATTTGAAAACTAAAATAAAAAAGTAAAATAAAGCTAAAACAAAAGTTTAAAGTCATTTTTCCCCTAGTGAGGTTAAGCAAGCACGAGCACCATTTTGGTAACAAATTCACCGTGTCTTCGTATTACAGGACTTTTCCCAGAGTGGGTGAACAAAAACATCCCAGACTCAGAACCAATGGTACCACAAAGAAACTATTCCATCCGTGTCTAGTTGCTGAACCCGAGCTTACTGGGGTCATTTACAGAAGCACGGGGCAGCTGTACCACCAAGTCCACCCCAGTGTGTGATGACTCATGCCAGACACATCCCTGGAGATCCCCGCACAGCTTGCGGGCAGTTCCTCAGAAGAGCCTTCTCTACCTACTGCTGCGCAGGGGCCCATGTGCGTCCTTTAGCTTGTGCACCTCCTGAGTCACATGAACCTTCCTCCCTCCCGTCTCAAACCAGAGGAAGCATCTATTCCACATCTCTCGTGTCAGGCGGTTTGTTTTATGCCTTGAAGATTCATACCTGGAAAATAAGAATTTTAAAAGGGCCTCAGCTTTAAAAGTACAGAGGTTTAGTATGGGGCAGAGTCTCAGAGTTGTCAATCCGTGTTCGGTTGGCTTTGTTGGCATGATGCGGGGCAGAACATCGAGGTAGGGGAAGCAGGTGACAGGGAGGCTACTCACCTTGTGGCTACCAATAAACAGCAAGGACCTGGGTACAAGGTGTATCCTTCCAAGAAATACCCCTCAGTGAGCTACTTCCTCCAACTATGGCCCAGCTCCCAGTCCCTCACACAGCTATGAACTCATCAGTGAATGCACTCACGATCCAGTTGCCACTCAAGAGCACCTCCAGCTTGGAAAGCAAGCCTTCAACACAAGTCATTTGGGGGGACATTTCCTGTGCAAACCAGGATGCTTGTGGCTGTTCTCATAGTAGCTTCCGGCCTTTGGTGCTAGCTGATTTTCCTTATCGATTCTCCATCCCTTTCTTAAAACACAGTTGTTTCATGAAAGGTGTTGCTAGGACATATCCATGCATATGACACGTATGTGAACCAGCTGTATGGAACCTTCTCGAACAAACTTCCATAGCCAAGAGTGCAGAAAGAATGCACCTGTCCTAGCTCTCTGTCTTTTAGGGTGTTAATGTTACCGAAGGAGGAATGTGCCTCTCTGGTTTCCTTGTTCCACTGCCCTTTGGACTGAAGGTTCAACTGCCCAACCTAGGAAGGGAACTCAGAAGAGGGCATTCCGACATATTAGGTGTAATGATTATTATTATGGAGTTGGGGGCAACCAGTATAGTCTTCCAGACTTAATGGTTTTAAGGTAAAGAAATGATGTATTAGGGAAGGGGGCTGGAGGTGCAGTCCCAGGAGAGTGGTCGGGTAGCATGCATGAGGCACTTGAGATCAGATTTAATCAACAGCAAGCAGCGAGCCTGCCTCTTTTATTCACAAACACTCCAGGGTTTGGGTCTATGCTGTTTTCTTTCCTGGTTTTTGCAGCATCCATTGTATGCCATGGTCTGTCCTACACACTGAGTCAACATTAATTGAACAAATGAAATGATAAAGGAATCGGTTTCAGATGAAGGAGGGATTGGCTGACGTTGAGTTATTAGGAAGGAGTCTAGGAAACCTGCGAGGGCAGTTCTTGGCAGGGGACGCCTTTTCTAGGTTGGTGCAGGACAATTCTGTATCCTGTCAATCATGTTTTAAATAAATGCTGATTGGCCAGGTAGGAAGTATAGGTGGGTCAACCAGACAGGAAGTAGAGGCAGGGCGAGGAGGAAGTCTGGGAAGCAGGAAGCTTCCCTGGCATTCCTGCGCAGTCCATCTACGAAGCAGGATGTAAACTGCTTGCTGAGAAAAGGTACTGGCCATGTGGCTTGCATGGATGGGAACAATGGGTTAATATAAGTTACGGGAGCTGGTAGGAAGACTGAGCTGATGGGCCGATCAGTTAATAACCTAATATAGACTCTCTGTGTGACTTTCTTTGGGGCTTGCTAGCTGTGGGGTACTGAGCAGGCCCCTCATGTTACACTAGGTTAAGGGCTTGTTTGGGCTTATTGACGAAGTTCCATGTGATCCAAGGAGTCTCACGATTGGAACTGGATGGTCAACGACTTTGGAATGATTTCAGTGGGTTGCCAGGAGACAGCACCGACTGGCTGCTGCAGGTTCCTATCCTTTCCGATGAGGACAGAGCCTTTCGCTTCCGCTGCTGCCGCTCTGACTAGCGCCTCTATTTTCCTGGGTGGCCAGAGTTTCTTCTGGCTCCCGCAGGGCAGTCCTGGCATTGCCGAAAGCATGGGATTGACAAGAGATTTTTTTTCACAGCCTATGTGTTTAAAGCATCATCTACTGAGGTGGCCAAAGAGTTAAAGAGTGAGAGGGATCTGAGGTACCACCGAGTCAACATCACATCCTGATCAGAGCGATGCAGAGAAGTCACGGCTCCAAGCTCTTCCCATTTTTTCTTTTTCCTTTCTGATTTCTTTTCAACCAGAGGTAAGTAACCATGAAGGATGCTCATTAGGGTTTGGTCAGTAACATGTGTTGTGCAGTAAGAAAAGTGGTGCCTTGCCCACCATCTTCCATCTGTTCAGCTTCTGATCTGGACAAACTGTGAAGCGCCTGCTTACTGCAGGGGCTGGGGGAGGGGGGAGGCACAAGGCCACGAGATGAAAGGCAACCTTTAGGAACTTTGCTCTTCATCCCTGGTGACAATCCAGGCTAACTTCTCTCCTGCCTGTTCCCAGCCTGTCATCTCAGGAGCTGACACTAGATGTCAGGGAAAGACTTGGTGCAGTACCCAGAGGGCCTCTGCCCATTTCAGGTTCCAGGTGGGGTGGGAGTTGACAATTGGCAGATTTCCAGCTGAGGCTCTGCAGTTGCCAGGGTCGCCAGGGCTCTCCTGCCAAGACGCCTCTACCTGCTCAGGCCTGTTAGATCTGCCCTGGAAGTCGCTGAAGCCCATTTACAAAAGGAGGTAGATCAAGGTCGTTTCATAAAATAGATTTTGCGGGATAAGAGGGATAAAGTCATCAATGTACACTCTCAATTTCATTATGAAAGACATTCAGTTTTACTTTGAGAAAAAGGACAGATGATCTAACATGGCCATGCTCCTATGACCTGTTTTATTAGTGAATTAAGAAGCAGACAAACCAGTTAAATTATTTAAGTCTCATAGAGTTATCCTTTCATTTTGCACAAATGGCATTTTGTTTCCGATAATACTAAGTGAAATCACAGTTTTACTGTGGAACACGTCACGTCTGTTTTGCTTTGGTTATGTTGCAGGATTTCAAGACTCTTGGCTGATCGGCAGGCTTTCTGGAGTAGAAAATCACATGTTTTTTCCATCGAACTGGTGCTTCCATTCAAGCCCCTCCCTCCTTCATCTATTTAGTAAAGTTGCTATAAGGTTGAAATGTATTAATATTTCCAAAAGTTTTAGAATAGCGGTGGTACCTAATCCATGAGCCATGGGTGCATTTATGAGTAAATCAATGTGTGAACCAGCAGATCTACGAACCAGCAGTCCTGATGGCCCTCTGTATTTTTATGCCTTTCCGAGCTTCAATCCCTCTGCTTCTGCTTTTTCCTCCCTCTTCCTTTCCTTTCCATTTCCTTCTATTTCAGGAAGAAAGCATCACCCCAAACTGCAAGCAGGCTGGGTTTTAGGGAAGGGCAGAGCCTGAAGAAGGTCTTTTCTCATAGGGTCCATTCCCCTCCCTCAAGCCAGTATGTTCTCAGTCATCCTTAGGAAATACGGAGACATCTACCCACCCAAGGTCAAAATAGCATCTTCTGGTAGGAGGATCCTGTAGCGAGAGAAAGGCCCACCCAGACATGTGGAGCAGCCCCGCCTGCACCCCGGAAAGGTGCCAAAAGTCCTCTTGGTGAATCTGGAAGCTATTATATCATCACCCAAAATAGCACCATTAATACCACATGGGTGTGCCTTTCATTGAGTCAAGGGCTGGATGCTACACAAGGCAAATGTGATCTGGAAATGGAAAGAGAGGCTCTGCAGGCTCACAGTGGGTGCTGGAAAACCACCCCAAACCCCGAACTGCGAGCTGCGACATTAGCCCCCTGTCCCCAGGGAGCCGTCTAGACAACCTCATCTTCTGGGAGCTTTCAGGTAAAAATTGGTGTGAACAAAGACAGCTTCAAAACAAATTCAGATCAAGATTCCTCAGAGGGTGTGAAAACAGGGTGAGCTGTTTATTCTGTTGATTTTATCGACTGCTGACCAAGCCACTGCTTTACTTATGAGACACTCACGTGGTCCATATAGGTCACATGGAAGGCCATATGAGTTTGGTGACAATCAGTCCGTTTCATCTTTAAGAAGACTGCTCGGTAGGTTTCAGTCTTGTGTTACAGGTAGGTAAGTTGAGGCACAAAAAGGTGCAGTAGGATTCACAGGGCTAGAATCCCGGGGAGCTTATTTTATTTGCCCTTTTTCCCTTCCCCAACCTATCTCCCACCCAGGGTCCCAGGCTCCCCCCCCCCAGGAAGAGAGAATTGTTCTGTTTTCCAGCTTATGAATTGATTCCTCCCTACTTTTCTTGGTCTCATGAAGTCTAATGATCTCGGACTGCTTTGACCTTCTGAGTGCTGGAACCATGGGCACATGCCGCCACCACTGTTTTACGTGGTGCTGAGGACCAAACCAAGAGCTCTGCCAACCGAACAACAACCAGAAGCTCCTAGAACCTCCACCTTATTTATAAGAAACAGTGGTAATGGGTTCCTATGCAGAAGGGAGAGTAAAAGGAGACACGAGGATAAGATTCCGTGTGTGTGTGTGTGTGTGTGTGTGTGTCTGTGTGAGAGCACGTGCGCATGCCAGAACAAGCCAGAGCAGGACTCTGGGTGTCTTCCTCTACGACCCTCTGCCATATTGCCTTGACACAAGGTGTCTCAATGTAGCAGGAAGTCATCATTTTGGCTAGGCTGGTGGACAATGAACTCTTTGGATCTGCCTGTCTGTCACTCAATGCTGGGCTGTGAGTATGTGCACACAACACTAGGTGCTGGGGATTTGAATGCAGCAGGTCCTCCAGTTTGCACAGAAGTGCTCTTTCCTAGCAATCCATTCTCACCCCCTGTGGAAGGCAGCGTCTCAGACCATCCCCACAGATTCTCCACTCTTGGTGACAGCACACTGAGTAGCTTCTATATGGCGAACCTATGTGACCAATGGATGTCATGGTAGTGCCCAAATGTGACTTCTGAGCTCAGGCCACAAAGGCACTGTATCTTCTTCCATCATTGGTTGCCTACCCTGAGGAAGCCTACTACCCTGTTGTGGGGACCTATGGAAGCCTAGAAAGACTCCAGAGATGGCGGGAGACCCCCACCACAGTAATCCTCAACATATGGATCGTGAGGGAGTCATGGCCGTCTAGTCTAGTCAGGCCTTCAGACGACAGAAAGCTCTGCTGACATCTTGACGAAGACCTTGTAAGCCAAGAACTTCCGGATTCATCACAGCCCTCCTCCCAAATATATGAGAGTGTAAGTATTTAACATCATTTTACCCTACTAGTTTTGGGTCACTTTGTTACACAGAAGTAGCTGACTCATACATTTCAACTCTTTTTTCTCTGATAGGTTAAATCAGACTCTTATCTCCCATTACAAGCACAAGTGCCGTGAACGGAGCTTGTCCTAGGAATCTGACCCTTCTCTCTCCTCTCAGCTGACAGCATGTCAGCCTCCACAATATCCCTGGGTACAGTCTGGAACAGTCCATGGAACATTAAAGTACTTTAATAACAGAGCCTGGGCCTTCCCTTCACATCACAGTCTGGGTCTAGGCTGCTAAAATCCACACCAGCGTCCTCATTCTATCCTACAAGGCCTTTTGGGATGTGGGTGTAAAATGTCTCCTACGGACTTGTGTGTTGAACACTTGGTGCCAGCCGTGGGATTGTTGGGAAAGGTGTGAAAACTTTGGGAGGTGAGGCCTCCTCAGTGGAGGAAGTAGGTCACTGGGGATGGGAACTGAAGTTGATGGCACTGCTCCACTTCCCCCACCCCTTCTGGTCCATGGGGTGTGGGCAAGCAGGTGCCCATCTTGCTGTCAAGCAGTCACTATACCTCCCATGAACTGCAATGGTTTCTCTCTCAAGTTGCGGTTTTCAGGCACGTGACTGTGATGACATGAAAAGGTAACCAGCACAAGGGACTGCCCCTGCTGGCCTCCTCCTGTCACCTCACACCAGTCATTCCCACGTCGCTGTCACTCCCAGATCCCACCGCTCAGGCCTTTCTGTTCCAGGAGAATGGCAAGAGCTCTATCTGCCTGGGCCTTTGCGTGAGGTGGTCTCCCAGTCCCTGACCCTCCGTTCCCCAAGTCTCCACCTGATTGGCTCAGTCTCAGCGTTTAGATTTCAACTTGGGGGTCAGCTCCTGGGAGAGACTTTTGTTCACCACACGACAAACTGAAGTCTCCTTGCCCCCATCACCACTTTGGGTGTCAGATCCTGCCACACTGCAGCCTGAACATCTTGACGACAGCCACCGGTGTCTGAATCATCTGCATTTGTCTCCACTCGGCCTCTGCCCTCCGGCTTGTCCTCTTGTTTTCTTTCCCGTGGCTATGATGAAATCCCTGACTGAAGCAACTTGGGAGTGCAGTGACCCAGAGAGGTACCCGATACAAGGAGCTGTCCTCACAGAGCCCAGGTACCGTGCCTGACAGCGGGGGAGAAGCAAGGGCAGCAGAGATGGAGGCAGCTGGTCGTCACATCCACAATCAAGAAGCATCAGTAACACAAGCCTGCTGCTCAGCTTTCTCCATGTGCACAGTGCAGGATCTAAAGGAGGGAGTGTTGCCACCCAGAGTGGGCAGCTCCTCCCATCTCAGTTAATGAAGTCAAGACGATTCCCCAAGGCATGCCCAGAAGCCCAGCTCCCAGGTGATTCCAGATCTGTCAACTTGACCGCCAGTGCTCACCTGCACACCCCCTACCTGCCTCATCATAAGCACATTCTTGTGTACTGAAGAGTGTTTGGAGTACGAAGCTCAAATAATGAACTTCTCAGGCTTGGCCTTGTTAGCCAGAAAACGAGACTCTGTAGAGTTGTGTGCGCAGTTCACATGCAGAAGGAAGCGCTCAATAAAGAACATTTTCCTTGTTCTCTCCCTATACAAACTCATCTCCTATTCCTAAAATTGCAAGAATCCCAGGCCTCTAGCTGTGGCTTCTTGTCATGACCGCCGTGTGTTTCCTCACGTTGTTCTGCCTGTGTGTTGTTCTGAGTCTAAGACACCCTTAACCTGCTTGCTTTTTTTGGTCTCTATGGAAGTTGTTAGTGCAACTGTGCCCCCTGGTGGCCACATCATTTCTTT
>JAQHUG010000135.1:1736543-1757388 GCA_028555095.1 Dicrostonyx torquatus
GCAAGTCATGGTTGGCCTAAGATAGAACTTTGCATTCTCAAGACCATCACGAGGAAAAAGTGTTCCTGAATCAGTTCTGGGTCACATGATTTGTGCCTAGGTGGATTTGTAGGAAGATTATCCCAAAAGTTCCAGGTACTACCCAAGGAGGCAGTGTGTCATTGACATCAGGGCTCCTGGCGAACATAGGCCCCAGGTATGGCTGTAAGAGTGTAGATGACAACTCATGAGAATAAAGTACAGCCCATGCCTGTAGCTCTGCATATATGCTACGGAAAGTACTTCATACATCAATTATCATATTCATATATCAATATATTCCTGTCACAAGCTGTCTTAGCTAGCTTTAACTGCCAATCTGACACAGTCTAGAGGCATCTGAGAAGAAAATCTCAGATGAAGGATTGTCTAGACCAGATTGGCCTGTGGACACTTATTTGGGGGGATTGCCTTGATTGTTAATGATGCAGGAAGGCCCTGCCCACTGTGGGCAGCACCATTCCCTGGACAGGTGGTTCTGGACTGTATTAGAAAGCAGCTAAGCATGAGCCCAAGGGCAAGCCAGGAAGCCGTGTTCTCCATGGTTTCTGCTTCATGCTTGCGTACCGACCCTACTTCTCTCAATGACAGACTGAAGGCAAGCCATACGTGTCCTCTCCTCCCCTAAGTTGCTTTTGGTCAAAGGATTTGTATCAGAGCATCAGAAAGAAAACTAGAGACGGATATGGTAGTGTGTGGCTTTCATCCCTGCTCTCGGGAGGCCGAGGAAGGCCATGAGAACAAGGCTTAGAGAACATGGCACTTAGAGACAGGCTGCCCAGTGACACACCCACTCCAGCTAAAGTTTCTACAACCTTCCAGAATAGTCCTATTGGCTGTGAATGAAGTCTTCAACACGCAAACCCGTGGGAGATGGCTCACAGTCAAACTGTAGTGTGGTCAGCACTTTGCACTGTTGTCCTTCAGGCCCAGAGGACGGACTGCCCACTGGGGCAGTTGCAGGAGAGCACGGTAAGTGCAGAGTGACCAGGACGCATGTAGTGGATAAGGCGGTGCAGCAGGGATTAATGTCCTCTGCTCTGAAGGCGAGTGATGTCTCCCATAATGCAGACACAGTTATGGCCACATGTTTATTCAGTAGTGTGCTCCTCCCGTCCTTGCTCCGAGGAGATAACGGATAATGCTATTCTGCCTGATGTGTGACATGCGGAGGGTCAAGAAAACACTCGAGGCTCAGAGCAACAGGTTGCAAGACGCAGCCCGTCTCAGGCAATTCTAAGTTGCTGGAGCGCACGCTACGCAGATGGGACTTGCAGTCAGTGAAGAAAATTCTTGACTGCGAGTTAATTTTTATGCGAGATTAAACTTGCAGCGGCTGGTGTGAGGGAGAGCCAGAGAGGAGAGGAGGGAGGCGGAGGCGGGGGAGGGGAAAGAGAGAAAGACAAAGGGAAAAATGAAGGGGAATGAACAGCGGCAGCGATAGAGAAGGAGGAAAGCAGTGTGGAGCAGAGACGGGACAGACAGGAAGTAACAAGCGCTGAGAACTAGAAGGACAGCACACAGATGCATGAGGGGCGGGCGGGGGAGGCAAGGACAGCCAACAGGCACTAGAAGACAAGGTGGGTGAAGTAATGGAGAAGGCAGCGGGAAATGGGGAAAACACTTGAAAGAATATGGGGAGACCGGGCGTGCATTTGGAATTTCAATGGATAATATGTCTGGCAAGTTTTATGCCTTGCAAGGTGCTTTCGGACGACAGACTAATTCTCAATTAAGATATGCTAATCAGGCTGACCACATACCGTAGATTCGCAGCTCATTTTCTTTGTGGGGTTAGGGGAAGGCGGTTATCTTGTCTTTCCACACCTAAGTTCCTCGTTGGCATGCCTCCTCCAAAGGCACAAAGTGACCGCACGGCACTCTAACTCAAACTGGCCTCAGCCCAACACGCCTTCCTCTTTGAGAACTGCTCGGATGAATTTCATATTCCCCCATCTGCTTTCAGTTGGCTCGATTAAAAGTCATCTCTACATGAATTCTCTCTATTAGTGGAGAAATATTGATTTCACGTTGGCCTGTTTATCTGTGGAGACATTTCATGATCTCTCAGTGGGTATGACCTCAGGAGGCAGCGTGCGTCGCTGGAAGTAGCCCCCCCCCCCCCGAGAGAGCGGGAGGGCTCCTGGCACGGAATCAGCTTGCTCTACGTAAAGAGAAGAACCTGAGCTGAAGGTCTGGCATCGAGTGAGGACCTGGATTGTCCTTCCAGGGAGGCCAGAGAGAACATGGGAGGTGGCGGGGAAGCCTGGCACACGTGGCGACTGTTGCTGGGCTCCTAAGCACAGTGAAAGGCCACGTGCATGGGTGACCAGACACATAGGAGCTGGGGCCTTCTTTTCACACGCCAATTCTCCCATGAGGTTCCATTCTCCGTCCCGTGGTTCTGCAGGACTCTGGGTTCTTCCTCAAGGCTCCTGGATATTCCGAGGAACTCGTCATTTTCCCCAGTGTCATTGCCATGTGCTCGCTGCAGGGCGCTGCCAGGTCTCTTCTGCTGGCCCCTTCTTTACCTCATCTTTACACCAAGATTTATCCATTTCAGCCCCAAATGTCCTAGCTGGTTGGGTTAACTAGACTTTCCGCCTCTGAGACAGTGTCTTAGTTAGTTTTTTTTTCTTTTTCTATGACCATGGCAACTCACACAAAGAAAACATTTAACTGAGGTGGTGGCTTATAGTTTCAGAGGTTCAGGGCATTATCATCATGGCAAGGAGCATGGCAGCACGCAGGCAGATGTGGTGCTGGCTACATCTTAATCAGAAGGCAGCAGGAAGTTGACTGTCACACTGAGTGCAGCTTGATGAAAAGACCCCAAAGCCCACCCCCACAGTGACACACATCCTCCTACAAAGCCACGCCTACTCCAAATAAGACACTCCCCCATACTGCCACTCCCTTTTCTTTCAAACCACCAAAAGACAAATACATTAAAGGAGCATTTTTTTTTTTCAAAGAATGGAAAAACTTAATTTGGCTCAAAGTTTCCGACATTCAGCCCAATGATAGCCGAATCAAATGCTCAGACTCAGAGACAAGGGAGACTTTCACGGTGGCAGAGGTGTGTGTGTGTGTGTGTGTGTGTGTGTGTGTGTGTGTGTGTGTGTAGACGAGGCCTCTCCCCTCACCCTGGCTAGGATTACAGAGCAGCAATGGCTGATAAGACCCTCTTCAAAAGTACACTCCCCAAGCACTTACTTCCTCCAACCAGGCTTTTTATCTCCTACCTCCTCCTAACCAGCTGCCGCCAGCTGGGGACCGCTTCAACACCCGCACCCATGGGATGCGTTTCATATTCCAAGGATTGCACGGGTTGTCTCTTGCTCGAACATACAGTTAGAGAGTAGTGGTTGGACAGGCGAGTTGTTTCCAGGTGTACGAGGCTCTGACTGTTTCCAGGTGTATGAGGCTCTGACTGTTTCCAGGTATATGAGGCTCTGACTGTTTCCAGGTGTATGAGGCTCTGACTATTTCCAGATGTATGAGGTTCTTACTGTTTCCAGGTGTATGAAGCTCTGACTGTTTCCAGGTATATGAGGCTCTGACTGTTTCTAGGTCTATCAGGCTCTGGCTGTTTCCAGGTGTATGAGGCTCTGACTGTTTCCAGGTGTATGAGGCTCTGACTGTTTCCAGGTGTATGAGGCTCTGACTGTTTCCAGGTGTATGAGGCTCTGACTATTTTCAGATGTATGAGGCTCTGACTGTTTCCAGGTGTATGAAGCTCTGACTGTTTCCAGGTATATGAGGCTCTGACTGTTTCCAGGTGTATGAAGCTCTGACTGTTTCCAGGTGTATGAGGCTCTGACTGTTTCTAGGTATATGAGGCTCTGACTGTTTCCAGGTGTATGAGGTTATGACTGTTTCCAGATGTATGAGGCTCTGACTGTTTCCAGATGTATGAAGGTCTGACTGTTTCCAGCAGAGGAAGAGTGCCCAGGTTAAGGAGACCACAAACAGCAAGCGAGGGAGGGACCATGGACAAAGTATCCCCTTCTGGGACATGTTAACAAGGTCTAGCTCTTTCAGCCACCTAACATTCTCCCACACCCTTAAATGTCTACAATTTCTCAGTAGCCCCACAAACTATCCATGACATCAGGGGCCTCACAACGTAATCACTTCTCAAAGGCCCTACCTGCAGTTCTCAGGACCAAGCCTTTATGACAAGAACTGTTGGAGACATTATAGAGTAAACTATAGCTCTGACTTTGTATGTGTGTATAGTCTCAGCCCCGTGCAAATGTTTCCCAAACAATAGTCTTCCAGAGAGGGAATTCTCATGGCACTGCTAGGAAGGGAGCAAAGATGCAGGCAGTGGGGGACCTTCCATCACCCCAAGATTCTTCCAAGTACTGAAAATATGAAAATAATTTTGACTGAGATAAGTTTGTTTGGGGTCTTTGGGGTGTACTTGTTTGGTGCTATTGATGGTTAATCATCTTAAAGAAAAAAAAATCTGAGGTTTCAAAACAAGGTCTGGCTGCTAACTGAGTGAGGGGATGGCCAAGCCTTGGTGGCTGTGACTGTAGACATGGTTCCTTGGCAGCATCTGAGGAAACGAATGACCATATGCTCACCTATATGCATCCCTAGATCCTAAACACACTGCTTTTGTGGTCTCACCTTTCCTGGCTTGTATTGACACCACAGTACAGAAATGATTTTCTTGAGAACTGTCAGTGTTCTGGAATTTGCTGTGTCAGGTGATGAACGTTCAGCATCCCTTGAGCCCTGTTCTCTCCTGAGGGCTTTGTCCTTCCAGTGAGGTCCTTCAAATCTCTCATGCTTCTCTGATGTTTCATCCCTTCTTTGTCTTCCCTCTCAATGTGTTCCTGGGCCAAGGCTTTGCCTTTGACGGCTTCCCTCATGTTTGCCACACTTTCTCCGTTGATAACCATTCTCTGTGAACGTTTCACGTAAAACTTGTCTGAAAACGAATTCTAAATTCCTATCTCTAGCTTTGGCATTTCCCTCGTGCATTCTTACTCTCCCCGCTGTCTGTGCACCTTTCTGTTTAGATATTTAGCGGAAACCTTACCTTCAAAGTCATCTTTAGAATTATGGGCCTATTTTGATATCTATTATTATTGTAAACTAATAGTACCAGAGTCTTAACTTCACACAAATTAAAAACTTCCAAGATATTTCTTTCAAATGTTCAACACCACGATCCATTGTAAGAAAATATACATTTGGCTATGGCTCGGTTATGTTCATATGGGTGTGTGCGCATACAAAAATCTTCAACATAGTACTAATCTTTTGCTGTGGCTTGGGTATAAAATGTCCCCCATGAGCTCATGGCTTTGAACACTTGGTCCCACACTGGTGCTGTCTTGGAAGGTTGTAGAGGTTTTGGGTTGTAGGGCTTGGCTAGCAGAGATGGTCTCTGTGGGATGGGGCTGCAGTTTAAATTCCCACGCTGCCACTTCTACGTTCTAGGTTCTATTTTACCCAGATGTGAGAAAGCAGTCTTGGGCTTCTGCTATCACAGCTTGGGCTTCTGCCATCACAGCCAAGGGTCACACCCACTGTGCCTTCCCACCATGATGAACCATACCCTTAAACTGTGAGCCAAGCCCTTCCTCTCCCCCCTTCAGTTGTTTCTCATCAGGTATTCAGCCTTGGCAACGAGAAAACTAACACAGCCTTACTTTGGGCGACAAGCTGTATTTTATTCTAAACCATTTTATTTCCCTAAAAAATGGATTGTGACTGTTTAGTTGATATTATCCGCTAAGGATATAGGAATTGCAGCTTCAAAACACTGCTTTTCAATAACCTTTGACTCATCATTCCCTCACAGCCTCCAGATCTGGTCAGTCATTAAGGCCTAGATTCATTGTCAAATGCGCACATTAAGCCTCTTTTCTAATTTTCTCTCTGATTCTTTCAGATGTCACCGTCATTATGAAGCCTTCCCAGTTTTCTTCAGCCAGAGACAATTAACCTCTCCTCTAAGTGGCTTTGGCTATATCACTTAAATTGCTGAAAATACACACCCCACAACTTTCTGGGTTTTTTTTTTGTTTACTTTATTTTCCTTCTTAGATTGTGTCATGTGACAATATTCAGTATATCTCATGGTGCATTTATTTTCTTGTCAGACCTAAGATGGCAATGACTTGTTGTCCCCAGCCCTAGGAACTGAGCTGTGCTCAGAACACTGGGTGCCGGCAGAACACAGTGGAGGGGCGAATAGATGGAGAGAAACGACTTCCAGAAGCAATCAAGATGAACACTTCTAGGTCCGGAGAGGGATCTTTTTACATTAATTTTTTTCCCATCAGACATTCTGATTGCCGTGTTCACCTTCATGGACAAGGCACTGATGTGCACTGATTGAGCTGATGGACGGATCCATTGGCAGGCACCGAATTACCCATTGTGAATGATCTCAATCAAGACCCTCACTTGGAGTGGCCAGTGAGATCTATCAACCTAAACAGCTAGGCTACGCTTCAGCAGGAGTGGGGGATGGGCTAGAAGCGGTGATTGACAGTTCTAACACCACTGCCAGGACTAGTATGCATCAAACCTCAGCACTCCTACGTGCCCTTCCAAGGCAGCCTCTATAGAAAGCAGAGAGAACGACACATTCTAGTGTCATTCTCCCCTGTCCTGCTCCTCCCATCTCCTTTGGTCTCTAAAACACACCATTTGTCACTCTGTAAAATACACAAAAGGAGACACCGGCACAGGGTTGCCTGGAAAAGAATGAAATAAAAAGCGCGAGCAAATGGTTAAAATTATTCACAGACCAACGCCTGCCGCTTAGAAACTTGACTGATGTGAACACTGTTCACCATAGTCAAAGATGCCCTAGGGGAGAAAAGCAGAGGGGACATTCAGAGACATCTAAAGCAGCACTGGGAACTGTTCTGGTTACAGCAACACAGAACTGTCCCTAGAGGAGGTGGTTTTTGTAACTTACAGGTTCTCTCCAGCAGGCAAGGACCAAACCCTACAGTGGTTCCTGAGCTGGGAAGGGACTGTGAACTCAGCCAGGCTGCACTAAGTAATCACTGTGATGTCAGCATCCGGATCTTGGTACCCAGGAGGATGCATCACCTTCCTCCCCATTCTCGGACTCCCAACGCTGCAGCTAGTCAGGGAGGGCCACACCTATGGCCAATTTGGGGTTCTCCCCAAGCTCCCAAGAGCCAAAACTCATCCTTTTGTGGGGTGGTGTCACAGGTGAGAAAATCAATTTGTCGCTAGAGAGAATATGATGCTCTTCCTTGAGCCACCTGTCCCTCCATCTACTCAGTGAACCATGGACTGCATACTTGCTGCCTAGCAGGTATTTCATCAAAGCAACAACAGAGATTTGTGCAACAGAGACCTCTGACCTTAAGGAGTTCCTTAAGGACAGAAATATATAGCGGATTGATGGTGTCCGTCGTACCATTTTACCAGAGTTGTGTACATAACTGGCTAATGGGTGAAAAGGCCTGTAAATGTCCACATTAGTGTGTGTGTGTGTGTGTGTGTGTGTGTGTGTATGTGTATGTATGTGCTTTTGGTCACCACCTGGTGGCGCTATTTAGAAAAGTTGTACATGAAAAGAACGTGGATGGGACTTTGATAGAGGAAGTGGGTCTCTGGGGGATGGAACTTTGTGGGTTACTGTCCTACCTTACTTCATATATATTTATGTTCACTTCTTATAGAAGAACCTTTTAGGGGGCTTGAAGAGTGGCTGTGTGGTCTAGAACAGCACGTGCTGCTCGTGCAGAGGACTCAGGTTCAATTCTCAGTACCTACATGGTAGTTCACAACCATTCTTTACGTCAGTCTGACTCTTCTGGCTGTGCAGGCACCAGGTATTCATATGGTATACAAATATAAACACACGCAAAACAGCCATGCGCATGTAATGAAAAATGAATAAATCTTAAAGAGATGAGTTAGCTAAACTTAATTAAATACTTAATTTAAAAGTAACTGTTTAAACAGTTTTAATGAACCCAATTACATACAACTGATAACCAGGGACACTTTCCCAGCTGTCCTATAAGACTGCCACCGATCTTTCTGCACCCCTAGCAAACTACCATGCCTCTTCCAATAGTAGTGGGCATCTGCAGCCTCAAGAATCTCAGCGTGAGTCCCGTGTTTTCTAGTTCTGAATTATATTAAAATCCTCCCTGTACAGCATAGCAATTCATTCCCAGCCAGCCTTATATCCACAGACTTTGCATGGCTGTCCAGCTCCATTAGAAGGGCAGGTGGGAGGAAAAGCTAGGGAGATGTCACCAGTCTAGGGCATTGACGGGTGGCCTGAAGCCACGCACACACAGTTAGATGACAGGAAGTCAAAGCCGCTGGTGACAATCCAGTAAGAGTCGGACTCTGCAGTGGAGCTGGACCCTGGGGGTCATCCCATCCTACCCCTGTGACATCTGTCTCAGAGGCTCAGGCAGTGGGGGTGTCTCACAAAGGCAGAGCAGGTCAGTGTGAGAGCTAGGACCGGGCAGAAAATCTGTCCCTAGGCCCCAGTCCTCGGTCCTGAAGTTGCTGGAGCATGTCATGAACAAATTGCTCCTTTGCTCAGGTATGTGAGAAGAGACACTTGGCGAGAAGGAAGCTGCAAGGGTTTTAGCAATCAGGCTTCCCTCTTTCTAGGGTATTTCTGGCCAATCATCGAAGTGTAAAGTGCTTTCCTCCTTCCCTTCCCCTCCCTTTTCTATCTTTTCACACCCTTTTGGTTCCATTTTTTGGATACATTGGTGACTTGGATCACACCCAAGGGTGGCGTGTTAAAACTGCAGCAAAAGCCTGGGGGTGCACAGAATGCTTCCCAAACCAAGCGGTCATGCAGCCCTCGCTACAGTGGCGGATGGTACTTCTGCTTGTTCTCACGATGACTCCTGCAAGGTGCTGGAGTGAATTGCATTATTTTAGGGGAGTAGAACCAGTTTGTGCTCTTTCAAAAGTGCCATTGGAGGGGTGGTGGTGACTGGGGAAGTGGCTCAATGGTAAGGTACTTCTTGTGCAGATGTGACCCCAATAAAAAGCTAGGCATGGTTTGGTTGCACTCATCTGTCTATCCGGTGTTCCTAGGGTGAGATGGGAGGTTCTCTGGAGCTGTCTTGCTGCTGTGTGCCCCCGTGTGTCTGCACACACCATTCTCTCTGCCTTGTTGCTGTGTGCCTCTGTGTGTCTGCACACACCATCCAACCTCCATGTGTCTGCACACACCGTCCCACCTCCGTGTGTCTGCACACGCCGTCCTGCCTCCGTGTGTCTGCACACACCATCCAACCTCCGTGTGTCTGCACACACCATCCAACCTCCGTGTGTCTGCACACACCGTCCCACCTCCGTGTGTCTGCACACACCATTCCCTCTGCTTTTTACAATATCCCATCACTTTGTGTACCCATCAGGGTTCTTCAGAGGCGTAAATTCAGCCATTGGATGTGTACATGGTGTGGATACTAACAGGTTAGAATATGTACCTATGGAGGCTGCAAAGTCCCAAGTTTGCAGAGTGGGACCTGCAGCTGGGACACAGGAAGAGCTGCTGTCTCCTGGCCGAACCCCTTGCTCAGAGTATTTTGCTTCCTTGAACTTTTAACTGATAGGGTGAGGCTCACCCACATTGTGGAAACCAATCTGCTTCACCTTATGTTTCCTGCCTTAAATGTTATTTTTACCTCAGAATACACCATAGAAACATACAGACTAATGTTTGAGCAAACACACACACACACACACACACACACACACACACACATTGGCTCAATAATTAATATCATTGACTCAATAACATTAAGCATTGACATTGTTTGCCTGTCAAGCCCTTCTAAGTCTTTTCTCTTTAGATTTTTGTGTTTAGAGACGGAGTCTCAGTAGCCCAGGCTGACCTTGAACCTGTAACCTCTTCAATGCTGACATTACAGATGACTGCCATCATTTTTTTTTAAAAACTTCTCCTAATTCTTAAAGGCACAGCTTAAACATCTCGGTCCCCCAAAGGTCTTTCTCCATACCACCACCAGGCCCAGTGCCTTCTTTTGTTCTTGTGTATAAATGAGCATACGTGTAGTCTGTGTGTGTGGTGTATGTGTGTGTACATATAAGTACAGATGCATTCACTTATGTGCATGCCCAAGAAGGCCAGAGGAGGGCACAGGGTCCTGCCCTACCGCTCTTTGCTTTGTTCCCCTGAGATAGGGTCTCTCACGGAAGCCACATCAAGACTGGAAGGCAGTAAGCTCCAGCAGTTGTCCTGTCTCTGTCCCCCCACCATTCCCCGCCCCTGCCCTAAACAGTAGGTTACAGACACCCACAGCCATGTCTGCCTTTACCTGAACACTGGGGATTCAAGCTCAGGTCATCATGCTAGTGCCATATGTATTCTTATTTACTGAGTCACCTTCCTGTCCCTCAGTAAGTCTTATTTCACAGTACTATCATGAGTCCATGTGCCCGCATGACTTGCTTTCTGCTAGGCAGTGAGTCCTCTCAGGGCATGGGCCTTGGAGTGTATTGGAGACAATAATACAAGACAGTAATGCCCCAGATCTACCTGCCCCATGTCTAGCATGGAGAATTGCTCATTGAAGTTTGCAGAGTAAACCGGCGAATGGGACAAATCAGGAGCCAAAAATCATGGCAGCATTAGGCTCTTTAATTCCCCAATTGTGAAATCTCTGTAATATTTGTTACACCAGAGAAGTAGCGGAGCTGATGGGTCTTCCTGGCTGCTCTGTTCCAGGTATGTGTGTGTGCATGTGCCCATCCCTATGACAACATTGCTAAGGTTGTCAGAGAAGCATACGAAGATTAGTTCCTGCTTGTCTTTCCTAGAGCAAGGGGAACCGAATCCATAGAGTCAAATTGGACCACTGCTTGAACTTGGCCTGACCCTTGCATTCCCAGAGCCTCCTGTCTTATTTTTCTAATCAATAATACGGGGACAACAGTAATAATGCTTAGAACACAGTGTTAGAAAACTTTAACCAAAGTCAGCATTTCTGAATTGGCCCTATTTCTTCATTATTGTGTTAAATTGTGTTTGAGTTCATGTCTGGGGCACGGCACAAAAAGAAGTAAACATGATAGAAGTATGTTAGCCAGTTCCAAAGATGCCCTTGTTTCCTGGGCTTCTTTTTGGCTTCTTTCCACATCTTGACCAGAAGGGAGGATATATGCTGAATGGAAGGTGCCCCAGAGTGGAAGGACAAGAAAAGTGGTTGATGGGGCACTGTTTTGTTCTCAGAGTTGATGACTCAACATTTTTGAAGATGGGATAAAGCTAAAGATTCTTTCTCTAGAACAATGACCTTATAGGAGACACGTTGCCTAACTTATGGCCCCATAAGCCCCAAGTTAAGAACTTTAAGTTAAAATGATTCATTCCCAGGGCTGGAGAGAGAGAGAGAGAGAGAGAGAGAGAGAGAGAGAGAGAGAGAGAGAGAGAGAGAGATCAATAGTCTTTAAGAGCACATACTGTTCTTGTTGAGTCTCGGGTTCAGTTTCCAGCACCCATGTCAAGCCATCACAATCGCCTGTAACCTTAGCTCCAGAAGATCTGACACCAACGACCTCCAAGGACACATGCCTTGCTGTGCAATACTCCCCCACAGACACAAGCACACATGATTAAAAATAAAAGTGAATCTTTAAACCCCCTCTCCCTTACCTCCTTCCCCCCATTCCTCCCCCATCACCCTTATTTTCTCCCCTCTCTTGTTGAAGGAGAGAGAGCCTGCTTTTGGTCCCGGCCACCCTGCTAGCTCACACCCGAAATAATCACACAGAAACTGTATTAATTAAATTACTGCCTGGCCCATTATATCTAGCCTCTTCTTGGCCAACTCTCACATCCTGATCTCACCCATTTCTATCAATCTGTGTAACACCACGAGGTCGTGGCTTACCGGGAGAGATTCTAACCAGCGTCAGTCTCAGGCAGGAGCTTTATGGCGTCTGCCTCTCTGCCCTTCTTCCTAGCATTTTGTTCTGTCTTCCCTGCCTATCTAAGTGCTGCCCTATCAAAAGGCCAAGGCAGTTTCTTTATTCAACCAATGAAAGCAACACAAATACAAAAGGACCTCCTACACCACGCTCTTGCTCATCTTCTGGCTACATCTCCATGGACTTGACTGTGTGTTTGGGAGTGGGTCAGTGGTTGGGAATGAATACAAATAGATGGATGGGTAGAGAAGCTGAGGGATAGAGCTCCTATGCTGAGTGGCTTTATCTTTACCAGAGAGTTCACTGAAGCATTGCCATGGAGATATCTATCTACTATAAGGAAGGGTGTCATCATAGGTCAATTCAGCGTCTCAGAAGTCATCCACATTGCTTGCCTCAGTCCCCTGTGCTGTACTGGACATTCTGCCTTTACTTCAGTGTCTCTTTCTTTAAGGTAACACAGAGTCACAACTTTGAATTAGCATGAAGATGAAATAGGTCAAGAATTTTAGAAAAACATTTCAGTAAGGATTTAGTGCCTGCTAGCTGTCACTATTACTAATTTTGACCATTATTTTGCAGTATAAGAAATTATTTTCTTTTAGTTACAGTACAAAATAATGGGTTCTATGGTGACATTTTTCATACACAATTGAACTCTGATGATTTTAAAGTAGCAATAACACAGTTAGTCACATACAAAACATGGACTATAACAAATTATAAACCAAGTACTCCCTATCTACCCCAGCTGGAGGAGAATTGTAAC
This sequence comes from Dicrostonyx torquatus, assembly GCA_028555095.1. Taxonomy (NCBI): domain Eukaryota; kingdom Metazoa; phylum Chordata; class Mammalia; order Rodentia; family Cricetidae; genus Dicrostonyx; species Dicrostonyx torquatus. Next base: position 1,749,298 of record JAQHUG010000135.1, read on the forward strand.
CACAGATATCTTTTTTAGAGAAAAGAATGATTTTAGGTGGTTTAATTTTGACTAGGAATTATAGATTAATAGAGCAGATAGAATGTCAACCTGGGTTCTTTTCCAGACCCAGTGAGACACAGCACGATTTTCTTCATCCTGCTGTAGTGTAAAGATCTTCCCGCCAGGAGAGGGAGCCAGGCGCACTATTAGGCATCACCTGTGGGATTTCTTCTCTTTTATTTAGGCAGGGTCTCTAGACTGGCAATTGTTTTTATATCAGGACAGAAATCCATTGTACCAGTTTAATAAAGCAGATGCTTCCCATGCCAGGTGGCTGGAAGGAAAGAGAAAGATGGCAAAGGCTGGAAGGCTGGCTCAGTTGGCAGACAAAGTACTTACTGTGCAAGCGTGATGACCTAGCTCCATCCTCAGCCTTAGCACCGAGGTAAAGATCCAGGAGTGGGGTGCACTCTTGTAACCCCAGGGAGGTCGAGTGAGGTGGCTCCTAGGGATGACTGGTCAGTCAGACTAATCAATGCGCTCCAGATCTCAGTGAGAGACTCCGTCTCAAAGAATAAGGCAAGTGGCTTCTGAGAAACAGCCCTGGATGCTGGCATGTGGTTTGTGTGCATGAATGCTGCGCGCACACACACACACACACACACACACACACACACGCATGCACACACAGACACACACACACATACATACACGAGAGGCTGCATACAGACACCCACACCCACACATACATACGAGAGAGAGAGAGAGAGAGAGAGAGAGAGAGAGAGAGAGAGAAAGAGAGAGAGAGATTGATTTATGAATCTTACATTTGGTTCTTCACTTTTCTTGCAATTCTCCCCCTCCTTCAGCCCCCACCCCTATTCTTCCTTTTGGAACCATTAGCCAATGCAGAACTAAAGCAGAATTATCTGGCAAATGAACTGTGGCCCAAAGAGGAAGCTTTAGCACCTTCTGCCCTCTGTCCCATCCACTAGGGGAAGGTGCAGGTGAATTCTTCTCCAGAAGATGGCGCTGTCTGCAAAACCCAGAGAGGAGGGAGCGAGGAATGGCTGGGAGGATTGTGCAGGGCCACGGGTCTGTGTTCTAATGGTCCTAGAAGTATGAATTGTTAATTTTAAAGGGAGCACTAATTTCCATGCTAATTGTAATTAAGTCTAAGTATATGGAGACATGTTTGGGATTGTCAACAAGCCTGATGAGCCGGATCTCCTAGCAGCCTGTTTGCAGGAGAATGGAGGACCCTCCTGGGAAGAACTCATCCTGAGGCAGTGAGTTACTGTCAGCTGGACCAGTCAGAGTTGCTCCTGCATCCCTAACTGCTAATTGTGCCAATGGTTTGGAAGTGGCTCTTAAGCCCCATGAACAGCAGGCTGCATCTTGCAGGGCAGAGACAGGAATCTATCTGTACAGACATTGTAGAGCTGCTCTCCTGAGAACTCTAGAAAGTACCAGGGTCCATCTAGAAGAGTGGAACCCCGGAAGCCCTCTAGAGCGAGTTCCCAGGTGCCAGCTGCTGTGGCATCAGTGCCATGACTATGGCTCTGAGGACACTGGTAACAGTGGTGAAAACCATCTCACCTCCACAAATTAGCTTCTACCTGGCTCTTGATGTTTATCTGTGGTGGCTTGAATGAGGTGTCTCCCATAGTCTCAGGTGTTTGAATACGTGGGCCCCAGTTGGCAGTGCTGTATGGGGGTGGCTTAGGAGATGTGGCCTTGTTGGAGGAAGGGTCACTGAAGATGTGCTTTAAGAGTTGAAAAGACTGGCACCATTCCCAGCTGTGATCTGCCTCCTGTTGAAGGTTAAGATGTGAACTCTCAGCAAACTGCTCCAATCACTCGGTCAACTTGCTGTTGCCATGCTTCTCCATCGTGATGGTGGTGGACTCTCATCCCTCTAGAACTCTGAACCTCAATGCATCCTTCCTTCTTTAAGTTGCACTAGTCATAGTGTTTCATCGCAGCAGCAGAACAGTAACTAATACACCATCTTTTTTAAGCTTCAAAGTAAACCTAGGAAGTAAATCCTCCTGGAAATCTCACTGTCCAGGAGAGGAAACTAGAGGCTGACTTAATACATAGACAAAGCTAAAACGTTTTAGAGTTTGAACTCAGCTGCTGCCCTTAGTGACTGGCTCTTCGAGAGCATCTGGACTTACACCTGGAGGGCACAGCCAGGTCCTGGTGGAGGGCACTGGGTTGTTCAGAATGAGTGGCATTGTCTTAGGCTTTTTGTTATACTTCTGGACTTAAGCCACATCTGGAAGACATGGGCTTGGGAGAGGTGCTAGGTGTTCACACAGGAGTCTAGAGGGAAGAGAGGAGGGATAGTGGGGGGCAGGGTGGAGCATAATTAATAAAAGCTCAGGGTCAGAAATTGGGGTTCAACCTGAAGATCCGAAAAGTAAAACAGCCAGCCACTGGCTCTTACCTCGACTTCAGTCTGAAATGGCGATCCTGCCTCCAGGAATCTCAGAATGAGACTGTGTCTGAGAACTTTTTGGTCCCATCTTACATTCCTCTCCAAGGCTGGGATCAAAGGCGTGCACCACTGGGATTAAAGGCATGTACCACCCGATCTCTATGGCAAGTAGGGTGGCTACTGGGATTAAAGGTGTGTGCTACCATAACCTGGTCTGTAAGGCTGACCAGTGGTACTGTCTTACTCTCAGATCATCACGCAGTCTTTATTTACTAAAATACATTTGAAATGCCACTACAGGGTGGAGTTTGTTCAAGGGCGTCAATGCTGGTTGGAGGGGCAGGATGCGAAGCCTGATAAAGTTGTGTGAACTTCCAAGACTTCCAAGCTGGAATCCATAGGGACAAGCATCACAGGGATGTGGGGTGAGGTGGACTTCACTTCCTATGACTCTGAGGATTTTGGGGTTGGCTTCAGCCTCTGGGTTCACGTGCCAGCTGTGTATCTCTGATACCGTGCAGAGGGTACCAACTGATAATGGGTTCTGGTCAACAAAGCTTAAAGATGGCATCAGAAGCTGGGTGTGGGGGTACATGCTTTTAATTCCAGCACTAGGGAAGCATAGGCAGGTGGGTTTCTGAGTTCTAGGCTAGCCTGGTCTACAAAGGAAGTTGTAGGACAGCCAGAGCTGTCTCAAACACCAAAACAACAAAAAAGATGGCATCAGAAATAAAAATGTAAAAAAATTGAAAAGAAAGTTACAAAGAAATAACTTTTCTTGTTTGATCAATTCTCAATCATCTGCAGCAAGGAAGGTTAATTGAAATCTGCAGATTTCAATGGCTAATAGCCCTTTCTTCTTACACAGTCTGTTTTCCACCACAGCGTTCAGAAACCAGCAAAACTGACGAATCAGATTTTCACATTTAATTCTTCTTAGTCCTTCATCTAAAAGGATAACAGTGAACCGGCCCAGATGTTGACAGCAGCAGAGAAAGGAAGGGAAACAGAGGGTTGAGGAACATCCCAGCCTAAGATGTCCAGACCTGAGTGCTGAGTTGAGGCCACTGTGGCTGGTTGCAGGGGGATGAAGGGATAGGATGGAGCATACATTGAGGCGTAACGTCTGCAGATGCCACTGAACTGCAGAGACTTATGGGCAAGCGACGAAGGGTGTATGCCCTACGGGATTGAAAACCTTCTCTTGGGAAAACACAGAGACCTCACTGGAGAACACATAATAGGTACAACGTTGAGGTGAACTGACTCAGGCCTGTGGAAGGTGAAAGGGTTCAGAGAACAACTCGTGCCTAGGGTCTTAGCATGCCAGGCAAGTGGGACACACTCCATTCTTTCAAAAAATACTTTTTATTTAGAGACGGTCTCGCTGAGTTGCTCAGGTTGGTTGAACTATCTCTAAAGCCCAAGATGGCCTTGAACTTGTAATTCTTCTGCTTTTATTTCCTGCGTATCTAGGATTACAGCCTTCACTGCCCTGTCTGACTAAGTAAAGTCTAAGTTAATGTGGGGATGTGGGACTCTGGGAAGGTCCTTGTGTCTAAGAGTAAGGCCAGGTGGGCTGTGTAATCTGTGGAGATGCTCTCTGATGAGCAGAAGGAGGGGGTTTGGGGTTACTGAAAAGGCTCTGTGGGGGAACGGCAATGTGTCAGGCTGAGGGGAGTGAGGCGGGAATTCCTCCCCTCTCTTCTGAATCAGGATCTTAATAGCCTAGGCTGGCCTGAAACTTACTGTGTAGCCAGGGCTAGCCTTGAACCCCAGATTCTCCTGCCTCCATCTCTCATATGCTGGGATTACAGGTGTGAGCTGTCATGTCCTTTCCTCCCCTCCACTTCCCTTCTTACTGGACAGGATCGTCTATGTACAATGAAGGCTGGCCTACAGTCCACTCCGTAGCACAGGCCAGCCTTGAATTCTTGAGCCCCTTGCCTTATCCTTCCTAGGGACGATTACAGGCAAATGCCACCATGCCTGTCTGAGCCCCATTTTTCTTGATGGAAGGAGTTGATCATAGATGACAGATATCACAGGGTAAGGTTCTGCACTTAAGAGGGATCAAGAGGCCAGGAAGGTGGGGGTGGGGCAGAGTTGCTGTGGGATAATGCTCTTGTACACTGTAAAGACTTGTCACTCATATTGGTTTAATAAAACACTGATTGGCCAGTAGCCAGGCAGGAACAATAGGCAGGGCAACCAGACTAAGAGAATTCTGGGAAGAGGAAAGACAGAGACACAGTTATCAGCTAGATGCAGAGTAAGCAAGATGAGAATGCCTCCCTGAGAAAAGGTACCAAGCCACGTGGCTAAACACAGACAAGAACTATGGGTTAATTTAAGTTGTAAGAGCTAGTTAATACTAAGCCTGAGCTAATAGCCCAAACAGTTTATAATTAATATAAGCTTTTGTATGTTTCTTTGGGACTGAATGGCTGTGGGACCAGGCAGGAGAGAAACTTCCATCTACACAAAGCAAATGGCCTCTAGGCTGAGGCAGTCTTTGGAAGCCCTCCTCTGCTGTTCTGACAGAGGAACATGAAGTGACCATGGAATTCTTTGGTCCCTGCAGCATCTCATATGGCTGTGACTTCTCACCTCTGACAGCTACTATTTTGGCTTCTTGTAGCCCAGGGCCCAGGAATAAGTTTCCCCACTACAAGCCCTTGGATTCCATATTCAGGGGGAAGCTGCTGAGGTGGTTCAAGGGTCAGGGTTGCCTGGAGTTATGCATCCTGGGGTGTTAATATCCAGGAAGAAAGGGTAACAGCCACAAGGGAGAGGTGGTGAGAGGCAACGGTTTTGAATTCCCACAGCATCCTCTCCCACAGATTCTTCTCGTGGGGCCAGGAATTCTCTGGCAATGGTGGGAAGACAGAGTTGGGCAGGGACATTGATCATTGCTACAGTGTGGAGAGGGAGTTTATGTAGATTTCAGCAGCATTTATTCATATGGATTATTACACAATTTGCTCTCTTGTTGCCTCAATGGTAATCATCCCCCCTCCCTAGCCCCCTATACCCCCATCCCTATGCCCTGGGATTCTCAGTCTATGTCATGTCTGACAGACCCTGGGGATGCAAGACTCTTGCATGCTGGCTGGGAATTCTCAGGCTTGGAGTAGTGATGCCAGAAGGGTGAGACTGGAAGATGGAGACAGCCTGGCGAACAGGCTGTCGGTTGGAAAGCTAGGTGTGTTGTCCCTCAGCCACCGGTGACAGTCTTAGAAATTCACAGTTACTGCCATTCACTATGAGCAAGCTTTTACTCCAAGTGTTCAGACAGGCACCATACCTCTACTTCCTCATCCACAAACAGGAAGTAGCAGCATCGGCGTGTTCTACCCTAGTGAAGGCGCAGACATTTAGTGTCCCGGGAGGAAAGCATGGTTGAAGCCCAGAGCGGAAGTATCGTGATAGTCCTGCTTGTTCTCTCCCTGTCGTTCATCATTGCTGTGCTCAGCAATCCTGCTGAGGGGGAGTTACGTGAACAGTCACAACAAGCAGGTTTCCTGGGTGACCGAGCCTTCTGATTGTCCTCCAAGAAAAAAAATACACAGTCTTTTCCCTAGCAGTTAGTGAGGGCTCCACTCTCCGAGTAGCGGGTGAGTCTGAACTGAGCCCTGACACAGCTAGAATCTAAGACTTGGGCTTGTCTGGACTCATGCCTCCTCCATCTCTTCCATTTCTCTCCCCTTTCCCTCTTCTCTTCTTTCCTTATTTACCCCACTCTCTCTTAATGTCTCGTTCTGTATCTCAGGCTGACCTCAAACCACTATGCAACTCATACTGACCTCAAGTGCATAGAAATCCTCCTGCCTCAGCTTCCCGAGTGCTGAGATTACAGGCAAGCACCATCACTTCTGGCTTTTTCCCCTCTTAGACATCTGTGGGTGTGTTGTGCAGATGTGTTTTGGCCTGAACAGCACAGTATGAATCCTCTGTGGCCCCCAGTGAGACACCAATAATGGCCCAGACTCTGATGCCCCCTAGACTTCAGAGCACAACTGGATCTCCATTTCCTGGAAACCCTGCACAGCTGACTGTGCGGGAATAAAGACTCCTGTTACCTCTCTAAGCAAACATAAGCAGGTTTGTAATTGCTTCTGTATTTCTCAGTCACAGCCATCAGGGGCCTCCCAAATTGTGGTTGATTTTAATGTCAGTGGAAATCTACTGGGAATTAACAGCAGCAACAACAAACCAATTGTTCAGAAATTGAATAACATGCCCAGAAAAGTTCCTAGCCCATCACCTTGTCCATTCCACATCTCTAGTCACACAAAAGGTCATGCAAATCAGTTCTTATTTACCGAGCACTTAGCTTCAGTGAGGAAAAAAAATTCTATGAAGAAAATTGCTTATGTTTCTACATCTATTTATCCAAAAATAGGACAGCAATTAAAGTAGTGCCACAGGATGTGACTGATGATGTCAGTTCAGAAAAAGGAGTGCTGGTTCTGTGCACAGGCTGAGCATCTGTCTGTCCTCACGGACTGGATGCTGTGTCCAGAAGACAGTCCTAGAGCCCCGGGTCCATGGAAACATGTGGATGCTACACGGGGTGCTGAAGGATGCAAGGGTCATTTGAGGTGAGTAATAAGGACAGCTATGTCTTCCAACAGGGGACCCTCAGTGATGCTCTGGGACTCTGACTCTTGTTCTCAAGACCCCAGTTTGATCCCTGGCAGAAGCAAGACATTTTGGTTGTGTGCATTCTGAGTCTTGTGAGTCTGTGTGTAGGGCATGGGTTATACACAACAGAAACTCAGGTACTTTGGGAAAATTTGCTTTCTGGATCTTCACTGTATTAGCTACTTTTCTCATTGCCAGGGCAATATACCCGTCAAGAAGCCTTTTAAAGAAGGAAGGGTTTATTCTGGCTCACAGTATAGAGGGATAAATTCCATCATGGTGGGGAGAGCAATGGGGCAGGAGCAGGAGTAAGCTGGACATGTACATCTGTACTCAAGAATCACAAAGAAAACAGAAAGTAAGGCTGGCCTATGAGACCTCAATGTCCACCCCCAATGGCTTACTTCCTCCAGGAGCCGACCTTCTAGAAGCTCCAGAACTTTCTTCACCAGCTCTTGACCAAGTGTTCAAGCACACGAGCCTGTGAGGGACATTTTCCACTCAAACCTCAGCACTCACGTGGCACCCGTAGGTAGGGATACCCTGCTCCATTTCCAAAGGAGATAAGTCAATTATCACCTGTCACCGCTCTCAGAGGGCCAAGTCCAGATTTGTACCCAGCTGGGCTTGTCTCAGAACTTCTCACTGTCTTCTCCTGTCTAATCACAATCATAATCTTATTATGATAACCTGTTTATCATAATAAGAGGATAAAATTCAGAAGTGCACATGGGTACTGCTGCTGGCTGTATTGCTTAGAAACTGCACTGGTGGGAACTACCAGGCAAACAAAGAATGGCTTCAACTCTCAGCGCTTCCTCTCTCCGGTGGCTATAGAGATGCCCAGTCCAGGGCTTAGGGCATGCAGAGTGGCTCTGGAGTTTGGTTTCATTCATTCATTCATTCATTCATTCATTTATTTTTCCTCACCATCTTTTCTTTGTTGTAAAAGATAAAAGATTCTGACCCAAAGCTGTTGACTTGGGTTTCTTCTGATTGGCCCATTACCTCAGGCTTCT
>JAQHUG010000135.1:1767636-1793028 GCA_028555095.1 Dicrostonyx torquatus
GTACACACACACACACACACACACAATTAAGAAGTTGAAGCAGAATTCTTTTTCTAAGCAACCCCTTCTCTCCACTAATTAAGCTCTGTGGTGGCTCATACATCCAGGTCTCATGCTGACATTCCTCCTTGTATACATTTTATGAACTGTTTCACTCCAGGTTAAGATTGCTTGTTCCAAGACTTGTTATTAGTGGGGCTAGAAAAAGCTGTTATTATACACAAGGAAGGCTGAACTCAGCGTTGTACAAATGCATAATAAGCAAGCTGGGAATGGCATTCCTTCAGGTACCTTCGAGGACGCTTCAAGGTCATGGCTTTTTGGAAGGTCCTCTTACTCTTGAGAGAGATTAGATGGCGCTGACCTCCACATTTTTCTACAGCCCTCCCCACCCTGTCTGCCTATCTTCACCATAAAACCATAGCCTCACCCGGCATCTGTCACGAGCAGGCCCTCAGTGCACGACATCCCTTGAACGAAGAGCAAGCTGATGTCAGGTGGGTTCTTGCCCATCTCATTCTAGAGTGGTAGAGATGCATTGGTTAGTATTCGGAACTCTTGTTTCCACAGAAAATTGTGTCAAATGACCCTCCCAGTTCAGCCTTTCTTTCCAAAAACCCTCACCTAGCCTGATCCGAGGAGCGGCAGGGAGCAGAAACACTACGGTAAGTGAGTGTATCACCGAGGAATGGAGAGTCCACAGTTTGGATTCTTTGCCAACCTGTTCTTTCCCCACTTTTCCCACATGTGGGCTACCTGTGTGAAACGGGTTCTTCCCTGTTGGTTCTGTGGCAGTTTCTGTGATGTCTGTCATTGTGGTTCATGGGGATGGAATTTGAGCTTTGTTGGGCTGAAAATTTCCGGTGTGCATTTCCCCACACTTTAAATGCAGACGTATTCTTCTGACCAGGGCTGTGTAGAATGCGCTATCAGGTGACTGTGTGTTTTCTGGAGATTATCTTCCCCACATGATTTTTGGTAAATATGTCTGTAGCCAGTTTATTTTCCCCCAGAGCTGCTTCCAAAATTGTGAACAGATTTTAAAAAAGAATCACTTGATTGTGATGCTACATTTAGTTTACAAAAATGTCATTGAGCCCTGCCATGGTTACGGGAGCCACTCTGTCCAGAGTCACATTGGTTAGGAACTGACCCAATTTAAGATATTTCAAAACCTCAGTTGTCCTAAGTAGAGGAAACTTTTAAGAGGGCAGATAAGCTTATTGTCTCGAGGGCAGTGATGGCTTATGGGTTCCTATCATATATGTCAATACCTGTCATGTTATATACACTTACACAGGTGTGGTTCATTACATGTCAATTACATATCAACAATGCAGCTAAAAAATTCTCACTGAACCCCAAATTTCCCCCTTTTGTTACTTGAAATGAATCACTCTGTTTTGTCTTACTGTCTTCAGTCCCACCAAACAGACGTTTTATGAAGCAGACCACATGAAGAGAATAAAAGTACAGTCCATAGAGTCTCACACTCTGTATCAGTGACGTCTTTTCAATAATCAGCATGCAGGGCTGTGTAAATAGAAGTGGGATTCGGGGAGGAGAGGCAGGGAGAAGGCGACAAGGGATCTTGAGAATGCTGGGGGATGAGAGGACAGAACGAAATGATAGAGGATTAGCTATATGCTCAGGGGACTGGAATGTGTACTGGACAGTTTTTGTCAGCATGACACAAACTAGAGTCACCTGGGAAGAGGGGACCTCAACCAAGGAACCCACCTGATTGGCCTATGGAGACATTTTCTTGGCTAATGACTGATGTGGGAAAGCCCAGCTCACTGTGGGTGGTGCCACTCCAGAGCTGGTGGTCCGGGTTCTATAAGAAAGTAGGTTGAGTAAGCCATGGGAGCAAGTCAATAAGCAGCATCTGCCTATGGCCTCTGCTTCAGCTCCTGGCTTCTCTTGGTGACAGACTGTGACCTGTAAGCTGAAATAAGCCCTTTCCTGCCCCCAAACTCCTTTTGGTCATGAAATTTATCACAGGAATAAAGAACAAAGTAGGACAGAAGCGGCACCTAAGATTTTTATCAAATGCCATGATGGTCAAGGAACCACCCTTTGGTTCTCTTTAATAAAATGAATACTGTATCTACTGGGGTTTGAGGTCGGGTAGACCCCTGGTTGCTGGCCTCATTGCTGAGTAGAAGTGTGAAGTTGGGTCAGTTTCTCAGTTGACCTCAAATTTCTCAATTTCTCTACTGTGTAAAAGGGTACAAGGCAGAGAGAAATTATCTCAGGTGAGTGTTGCGAGACTCAGACAGGATACTATAAACCCAGAATTTTGCCTAGATTTCCTTTTAAAAGTTTTTTTTTCTCAGAGCTGTGGAGAGGGAAGATTTTCTTTCCCCTTTAGTAAAGGGCTTGATAGACAAACATGAGGACCTGAGTTCAATCCTCAGTACCTACACCCTGGGCACAGTGGTGCATGCCTATAAACCAAGGGTTAGGGAGGCAGAGACAGGAGGATCCTTGGAATTCACTGACCAGCCAGTCAAGAAGAATTTGGCAAGCTTGAGGTTCAGTGAGAGACTTTGCCTCAAAATATGAAGGGGAGAGCTATTAAGGAAAACACTCAACTTTGACCTTTGGTACACACACACACACACACACACACACACACACAATGAATATTCAAACACACAATTTTTTTCCTATATGTGTATATCTTTTGGAGCTTCATCAAGTCTAGTAAAATATTTCCATATACTTGTATTTTCCTTCGAACTGTAGAAGTAATCCAATCTAATATTTATGAAAGAATTAGGGATATGAACCAAGGTTAGAAAAGCTCTCCCTTCCGTGTGAGTCCTTCAGAGAGATGAGCATCCTAAAATACAAAGCTTATTCTTACCCCAATAAACCCATTGCAGTCAGAAGCTTCGGAGGGTGGAAAAAGCACATTTGCCTCTCCACCTTGTCACCTTTGTCCCTCTGGCTCCCCTTTGAACTTTGGTTTCATAAATAGCATTGTCTCCGTGCAAACACAAAGCACGAGGAAGGTATGCATCACATCCTCAAAATTACAAAGTTCAAGAATGCTTGTTTAGGGTGGAGAGGAGGCCAGGAGACGCCACATCGTCCAGAGAAGCGCCTACAGTTTCTTTCTTAAGAGCAAACCCAGGGCTTCCAGTCCTATTCTTGACTCACCATTCTCCCCAACCTTCAAACACAGCCGAATTAGCCCATCAGCCTTGGAGTCTCCTCACGGTTGCTTCCCCATCTAATCTTACAGTCTTTCCTCCTCCTCAACCCTCCTCTTCCTCAACCCTCATTCTCCTCATCCCTCCTCTTTCAACTGGGTCTTTCAGTGTATCCCAGGCTGGCTCAAACTTAGATTGATATTGGTTTTGCTTCCTGAGTATTGGAATTGCAACCGTGTGCCACCATGGCCAACCCTGTCCCATAATTTCTAGTCCCCTCTGAAGCAGCTTTTCACACAGCACCTTTTTTAAATTTTTTTTGTCAGTCAATCACTTACTTCTGGGGCCAAACAACCTGTGCTAACTAGTTTTATGTCAACTTGATGCAAGCTAGAGTCATTAGAGAGGATGAAGCCTCAATTGAGAAAATGCCTCCATAAGATCTGACTATAAGGCATTTTTGTAATTAGTGGTTGATGGTGGAGGGCCCAGATCATTGTGGGTGGTGCTAGCCACACCCCAGGATGGGCAAACCATGAGGAGCAAGTCCTTTCCATGGCTCTGCATCAACTCTTGCCTTCAGTTTCCTGTCCTACTTAAACTCTTGCCCTCAAAGCTCTTGATGAGGAGCTGTTATATGAAACTGAGAAAAATAAACCCTTTCCTCTTCAAGTTGCTTTTGGTCATGGTTGCTCATTGCAGCAATAGTACCCTAACTAAGACGAGTTGGTACCAGGAGTGGGGTATTTCTGTGACAGGCCCAGCCATGTTGTTTGCTAGCAGAATGTGGACTTTGGACTAGAAAATGAGTTGAACACTTTGAATAAGACTTAGTGGGCCATAGTAGTAGAAGCATGGAAGACGGTAGTGCCGAGAACAGTGCAAATTATGATGGCCTGGCTCAAGAAGTTTCAGAGGAGAAGTATAAAAGTAAGTAAATGGCCTAAAGACCATTCTTATGATATATTGTAAAGAAGGTGGCACTTTTCTTCCATTGTCAAAAGAAAAAAAAAAGAAAGAAAACAAAACCTGCCTGAGTCTAAATTGAAGAGTTTTAGATTAATAGCATTGATAGAGGAGAGTTCAAGACAGCCTAGCACTAACTCTGTCATGTGGTTGTTTGTACCACTTATTCAGATCTACACGGAAAAGGAGCAAGCTGAGCAGGCAAAAATACAAAATGTACAGTTTGAGAAGAAAGGGGGCACCAGGAAGTGTAATGGAGATAAGTCCAGTGCTCAAAGAGAAAAAAAGTTTAAAGAAAAGACTGATTCTAAATGTAACAAAGGGAATGGGGACCTCAGGGCCACACACCACCCAGCTAAGCTTCCAACTTGAGAGAAGCTTAAGCAGAGAAGGAAACAGAAAGCTGATGAAAGTGTATTTGAACGAAGGGAGGAAGTTCCAGTTTAACAAGCAGCAAAATGTGGCAGCTTCAGCAACACAGTCTTGGTCTGAGAGTCAAGGATCCAAGAAAGGGGTTGTGGAATCCCCCTCTATGGCCAAAGAAAGCACTGAGTGGAGTAGGAGGGTTCTTCTGTATTTCTGTGCTTTGATTGGCTAAATAAAGAGGATGCCTGGCCTGTAAGATAGGACACAGCCCTTAGGTGGGCAGAGTAGACAGAATGAAAGGCGGTGAGAGAGAAAGGAAGTGAGAGAGACGCCATGATTCTTCCACCCAAGATGGACGTACCTTAGAATCGCCTGGTAAGTCACCACCTCGTGGTGACATACAGACTTTTTATAATGGGTTAGTTTAGATGTGGGAGCTAGCCAAGAAAAGGCTAGAGATAATGGGCCAGGCAGAGTTTAAATGAATCCAGTTTGTGTGTAACTTGTGTATTCCGGGTATAGCCATGCGGACGTGTGGCTGGGAGCCGGGCGGGACACAGCTAGCCACCCCCTCTTTTACTACAACTGAGGCCATCGTGTGTCAGGGATGTCCCTGCACAGAAGCCCAGAGAGGCCAACGTGTGAAGCTGTGAAGATGAAGCCTGGGTTTTGTTGAAGACAAGATGTTAGAGATGCCAGAGTTGAGGGGTACCTGTCAAGGAGACCGGCTAACAGGGTGTGGAAGCAGCCCAGGAGAAATAAATGTGTCATAGTCAACACATAGTCAACAAAGCCGAAAGGAGCTGGAGATCTGAAGAGCCCTTTGACATCAGACAAGGGGATGCAGACTTCGGAGGTTGTCCTGCTCCTTCCAGTCCTGCTTTGGTCCAATAGTTCATCACTGTCTCAGTTAGGGTTGTTATTGCTGTGGCAATAACACCGTGACCAAAGCAACTTGGGGAGGAAGAGTCATTTGGCTTACAGTTCCGTATGACTGTTCAACATCAACGGACATACGATCAAGGAAGGACCATCAAGCAGGGCAGGAGCCAGGAGGCAGGAGCTGGTGCAGAGGCCATGGAGGGTGCTGCTTACTGGCTTGATCCTCATGGTTTGCTCGGCCTGATTTTTTAAAGAACCCAGGACCATCAGCCCAGGGACAGCACCACCAGCAATGAGTTGGGCCCTCCCATCAAGCATTAGTTACGAAAATGCTCTTCAGCCTTGCCTACAACCTGGTCTTACACGGGCATTTTTCTTAATTGAGGTCCCCTCTGCTCAGAGAGATGGCTTTAGCTTGTGTCAACGTGACACAGAATTCCCCAGCACAGTCAGTGTGTTCCCTTACCCCCTTTCAGGATGGTGAGGTTTACTCCGTGCCTCTGTATGTTGGAAATGCGGGATCTGCTTTTTGATTTTGATTTCACAGGGGTTACAGTTAAGAGAGTGCCTCGAGTCTCAGAAGAGACTTTCAACCTTGGAATTTTAGACAGTGTTGAGACAATGAAAGACTATGGGGACCTCTGAAGTTGGACTAAATGTGTTTGGCATTATGATATGGCTATACGCCTACGGTGGCCAGAGTGGAATGTGATGGCTTAGTTAAGACTGGCCCCCATAAGCTCCTGTGCTTAAATCAGGGAGCGGCATTATTTCAGAAAAATTAGAAGGATTAGGAGATGTGGTCTTGCTGGAGGAAACGTGTCACTGGGGGGGTGGTGGGGTGGGATTTGAGGTTTCAGAGTCCATGTCAGGTCCAGTTTCTCTTTCTCTGCCTGAAGGGCTGGATGTGTCTCTCCAGTGCCATGTGCGTGGTCTTGCTCCCTGCCAGACAATAAGTCTCTGAAACTGTAAGCAAGCCACCAAGGAAATGCTCTCCTTTGTCAGAGTTGCCATGGCCATGGTGTCTCTGCACAGCGACAGTGATTAAGGTGCCAAGGATACCGGTAAATATTCATTATTTTATTTACCCCTCAGAAATAGCTTCACAATGACACTGCTTCTAGGGGAGAGGAAACACCCTTAAAGACAGTCACTTACCCAAGGTCACAGCTAGGAACTGGGGCCTCAGGTTCCAGTTCTAATTGCTCTCCTTCCCAAGTGTCACACAGCCTCTCACCCTCTCTGTGCTATCACGGTGACTGCCTGAGAGGAGGTCACCCATCTCGAGGACAGGGCCATCTGTGTCCCCCAGTGCTTAGAACGGCACCTGGCATGGGCCGAGCATTCAAGAAATGCTTGTTGAATAAATGCATAAACAAATAAGTCTCAACAGAGTGCTCCCCACCTCCCGCAGTCCTTGAGCCAAGCGCAGGACTTGGGGGAGGCGTCTTCAGTGTTACCCAAGAGCAGCAGCAGCAGATGGTGCCGTCAAGATCTGAAACTTGGTCCCCTTTCCTCCTGCATCGAGCTGCCCACTTTCTGTCCTCTCGTCCCTCTCCGAGCTGCCCCCATTCCAGGACAGGGGCCAGCTGAAGTCACTGGCCTTCCAGCAGAAAACACCTGGCTGGCCAAAGCTGTTTGCAGAGCGTTGCCTCCACAATTGCCTTTTATTTCTCTCTCCCTCTTCGATTTCATGCAAAGCCAACTGGTATTTCTTTTCAGGCAGCTGAGAGCACCAGATGGAAGGGTAGGGGGAGGTGGAGGCAGGGTGAGAGGCAGCGAAGGGACAAGCGGGGCTGCGGATGAGGGGGGAGCCATCAGGAACCGTGTGAGATGGGGACAATGCCAGGCAGGTCAGCAGAGGTAGGGAGGTCAGGAAGGGTATAGAAAGCAAGCAGTCACCATATGTGTGCACTCACACACGCGGTACTTCCAACATACCATTAAAATGGAGAAACGTTCTGGTTTCCGTAGCAACAAGCCGATTGGTGCCTCCGCCAGTGAAACTTATTGGGTAAAAAAGGCATTTGCCTGTTAAGGAGCCTGATGAATTGGGGGATAATTATACAACATTCTGCCCCTACCATTAACAACATACAAATACAGTTCAGAAAATACTGGAAAGAGGCCGGACCCATGCGAATCTCACAGAGGGAAGGGCAGGAGGGAGAGGCAGAAGGCAGAGAAAAAGGTTACAGAAATTGTTCTAGGTAAATTTCCCAGAGGTGGGTACTCGGTGTGAGGTGCCGTTGGAACCAGCTTACACGCCAGTCTTCAGAGGCCTAAAGTAAGCTGAAGCTGGGCATATCTGTCCCCAATTCTAGAGTGCCAGTACATTGTGTCCTATTCTCATTTGTGGCTTCAGAAAGTGGGCAGATGTATCTATCTGTAAGATTCAGTGACAGGAGTTCGGTAACAGTGGACTCTGACGTTGAAGGCCCCGTGTCTGCATTTCCTATAATGCCCAGAGGAACTCCTAGCTGACCCGTCACACCCGCAGAGGGACCGGACAATAGAAGGGGTCCTTGACAACTGAGTCATGCTATTCAGAATCTTGCCTACAAGAGAAAGAAAAAAAAATCACAAACACTTCATCCTCTTGATAGCAAAGAGCCCATGCCAAGTACATACTAATCACTAAATAAAAACCTCCAAGAATAGGAACTGGGGAGGTAGCTCGGTTGGCAAAGCGTTTTCTCTGCAAGCATGAGGACCTGAGTTCAGACCCCCAGTGCTCACACAGAAAGCCAGACATGGTGGTATGTGCTGCAATCCTGGTGCTCGGGAAGCAGACATGGCCTGACTGGCCGGCCAGTTTAGCCAAATCAGTGAACTGCAGATTCAGTGAGAGACCCTGTCTCAGAACACAAATGGAACAACATCAAAAGGCATCCAATGTTAACCTCCGGTCTCCACAGAGATGCGAATGAAAGACTCTATGAAAGGTGGGAGAGATGACAGAGAGTGAACGCATGGATGGACAGATGAGAACCAGGAGTAAGGACCATGTTTTCATCTCTTGCTTTTTGCTGGTAACTTAGTGGCTAGTTGGACTCTCAGAGATGATGTCTTTGAATGGGAGGCGTTCCCAAGATAAATTTTAGGATACTGGGACTAGAGATGGTTCTGTGCCCCAGGAGACTCTTGTCTTTGAGCGGCTGGGTCCTCTGAGCATTCTCCTCCTCTGTTCTGATGATACCTCTGTGGTGATGATGTTCTAGAGACTCAGCTGAATTAGAGGGCAGAACGGGCCCAATACCTCAGCACCCAGACCAGTTATTGCTCCTCTGGCTCAGGAATTGGTTCTGAATCTGTCTTCCCAGCTTCTGGTTTTTTATACTCCTAGGGATGCTCTCAGCTGACCCTCCCTGGCTTTCATCTAGAGCCACACTGTAGCTATCTCCATGCAGTGGCTTGAATGAGAATAGCGCCCATAGGCTCATGTATTTTGAGTGCTTAGTCATCAGGGAGTGGAAATGTTTGGCGAGGATTAGTAGGTGTGGCTTTGTTGGAGTGGATGTGGCTTTATTGAAGGAGGTATGTCACTGGGGGTGGGCTTTGAGGTTTCAAAAACCCATTCCAGGTCTCTCTCTCTCTCTCTCTCCTTGCTGTCTTGTGTCTCCTTGCTACTGCTCCAGGGCCATGCTGGTCTTCTTTCTGCCATGATAGTCATGGACCATTTTTCTGAAACTGTAAGCAAGACCTCAATTAAATGGTTCTTTTTATAAGAATTGCCTTGGTTCTGGTGTCTCTTCAGGACAATAGGGCAGTGACTAAGACACTTCTCCAGATTGAGACATGTCCTCATAGAGAGAATGATAGAGGCTCACTAAATAATTTGCAAGAAAGTTCTAAGCCTCACAGAGGCTTTCCTTGTGGTTATATGGGCAGTGAACCATTCTGGGAAAGAGAAGATTCTCGGGGTCAGTGGCTTGCAGATTATGAGGGAGCTCTAGGAATACAACTTTTCCGAGTTCTCAGCTGATCTGGGGTGGGCTCTTCAGCCACCTTGAGCTCACCGTTCTTCAGTGAGTACCAACATCCATGCTCCTGAAATAAACACCTGGTTTTGCCAACCTGGACTTGGATGGGACCATTTCTTTAGTCTGTTGTTTATGACTTGTCCTGGTAAAAAGATATTTGTTTACGTCTTCCCAGGAAATGTCCCGCAGCAAGTGTTTAACTGCTCGTTACTTACTTTTCCTGCGGGTGTACCACACTTCTTTGACTATAGATTTGGAGGCGGGGGGGGGGGGGGCTTCTCTGGAGAACTTCTTCACGGTGGAACCTCCTTCAGGAGGACCTAGCGCAGCAGGACTCGTTGGGGGCCTTGAGCATCACGGCAAACTGAGCCAAGGCGAAAGACACTGGTTTGAAGGCTCTGGGACCTGACTGGAAGCATCAGGTTCGTTCCCAAGCTGGATAACTGTGTGCCGACTGCTTCTCGCACAGCAAAGCACACAACACACACTAATGCCTGGTGGGTTTGCACAGTCAGGCATGGGCAGGAGGGAGGGACGTGAGAACGGAAAGTCATCCACAGGCTCTTCCTTGCTCTCGTGTTCTGGAACTATGGAATGAGTTCCAGGAGGTGTTGAGCAAATTGTTCAAGGTCAAACAGCTAGCCAACAGCACACGCTGGGTGTCCAGGGTTTACTGTGGGCAGCGGAAGCAGGTAGTGTGGGGTTAGCTCCCTCCAAAACAGAAGATTCCGCTTCCAAAATTCAGCCTGGTTGGGAGTCACAGGAGAGAAAATGGGATCAATGCTGAAGCGGAAGGAAGCCGGGCTGGGGGCGGGGCACTTGTGTTATTTTGTGAAAGGGTTATATTACACAGATTCCGTTCCGATGATCAACAGATTTTCACATTTCCGCCGTCCCCCTCCAATTACCCTTCCTCAGCCACCACCACTTCTAACAGAATGTTTCCTTCCTGCTGTAATGTAAAAAACAGCAAAACCGCCTTTCCCTTTAGTCCTTGCCTCCTGGACTGCACCATCTGCGGCTGCATTTCTCACTCTGTCTTCTCTTTCTTTCTTATAACATTTTGTTTGTTCATTATTTATTATATTGGTATTAGTGTTGTTATATCACTTTTATTGCTGTACTACTACTGTTATTATTATTGGCATTGGGGATTGAACCTGAGGCCTGACTGACATCAGGCAAATGCTCTACAACCTTTTTGAGAAAGGGATCCCGTTCATTTGTCCTGGCTATCCTGAAACCTGTAATCCTCCTTCCTCAACCTCCCAAGTAGCTGGGATTACAGATGTGCACCCAACACCAGTCTACTTTTAAAACAACGACAACAAAAAGCAGCTCTGTGCAGTATCTCTATCGGCCGCCAGGGGTCGCCATCGGGCAGGCGGAGCCTCCTCTCCGCAGGGCGCAGGGCGGCTTGCCAGGAATCTGGAGCCAGCTCCTGTGTAGAACACCGCACAACATCAATCAGCCGCAGCCTCTGCAGTGCTTTCGAAGGGGAGTAAGGAGCCAGGGTTGGGAAGGAGACTTTGCAAGTAGCTAAGCCAAGGGCCTTCACCTCTTCTAGCCTAGACTCACAGAAAGCAGTGCACCCAAGACAGGGGTCCGGCGCAGGGTCCTGCCCTGGCTCTCAGCATTGTAATTTACACAGGGCCTGTGAGTCCTGAGGGGATGGATGTCTGCTGGGCTGTCTTCATCAGGCCTAGAAGGAGGTGGAAGGTAGATGACTCCTCTCCCTGCTTCATCTTTCTTTTGCACGCTTCACCCAGATAACCCAGGTCCTTATAAGCAAGTGTGGCTTTTTTGCACACACAGGGGAAGCTCACCAATTCTGGCCATTTCTCAGTTGCCCTCAGACGATGGAAAGGGCCTCCCAGGGTCTCTGCATGTGTCAGAAAGGCCAGGTCTTTGCTAGGCTCCTCTCAGATGGGCTCTGCAGGGGGCAAAGGGCATGTGTTCCTGGTGCATGAATTTTTCAAGGTTACGTTTTCATCTCTCTGCCCTATTTCACTCTTCTCACCCTGCTTTTCTAAGTAAGATGAGGTCGCTACTTAAGATTTGGTGCATTTACTGGGCATACATCTAAGACAAAGGCATCAAGGGATACAGGGGGAGGGGTAGTAGGGGAGAAGGCTGAGGGCAGTGCCAGCCTGGGATCCTGCAGGCGCTGGGGATGCTCGTCTGGGGTCCAGGTGCCTCCTTTTGTGGACTCCTTTACTTCCTCTTTTCTCCTCTTGCCCTTCTCTGCTTCTATTCTTTCTTCTTTACAGACAGACACAGCACAGTTGAGGGTAGACAGAGACACGGGTAGAGCATGCACACACAAGGACATGCGTGTAATAGAAGACAACTTCAATCTTTCATAATATGTTTTAAAGAAAGTAGGCACCAGGCAGGAGAAGTGAGTTTAACGGAGGAAGCCAGTGGGTGGAAACGGGGGAGCTGACTTGAACTTCTACAAGAGGGAAGGCAGTTGGCAGAGAAGTCTGAAGACAGACATGAAGTGAGTTTTCACAGCATTTGGAGAGGGTAATGGACAGGAGGCAAAGGCTTCAGTGAAAGGGAGAGGAAGGAGGAAGGGTGATGTTGGGTCTAAGCTTGCAAAGATGGGACCAAGATGAGGAAGCCTTTGGATGCTCAAGTGAAGGACTGGAGTGCTGACCTCTGTCTTAGTCGGGATTCTCTAGAGTGGCAGAGGTTAGGGAATGAATCTCTACTTGTACAGATAGGGGATTTATTAGAATGACTTACAGGCCGTGAGTCCAGCTAGTCCAACAAGGCCTACTTGGGGATGGAAGGTTCGAGAGTTCAGTAGTTGCTCAGTTCACGAGGCTGGATGTCTCAGCTGGTCTTCAGTAGACACCAGAATCCTGAATAGGTAAGCGCTAATGCCGTGGTTCTCAACCTGTAGGTCACGACTCTTTTGGCAAACCTCTATCCTCAAAAATATTTTTTTGAGGATATGTATGACTCATGACAGTAGAAAAATTATGAAATAGCAAAGTTATGAAATATCAGCGAGAATAATTTCCTGCTTGGGGGTTCGCACAGCAAGAGGAACGTACTGCATTAGAGGGCTGTGGTGTGAGGAAGGCTGAGAGGGCTGCTCTAATCCTGACACAGGAATGGGCTTGCCGGCAAGGCGAGAGCAGGCAGGCGGGGAGCAAAAGCTTCCTTCTCCCGTGTCTGTACACAGACTTCTAGCGGAACTTGTGGTCCAGATTACAGGTGGGTTCTCCCACTCAAAACATCTGGATTAAAGATGTGTCTTCCTACTTCAAAGATCGCAATTACAAGTAGATCTTCCCACTTCAAAATAAGCAAAAATCTCTCACAGGTGTGCCCTCCACTTTTGGATTTGAGTTAATTCCAGGGGTAGTCAAATGGACAACACAGAAAAGCCATCACAGCCTCCATAGGTAGAGGTTCTGACAAGGGTTCCAAGGCACAGCAAGTTTTACGGCCTAGGGACATCCCTGCAGGGGATGAGCAGCTGGAGAATTGTGGGGCTGGGCTGTGACCTGCACAGGAGGTCCTTTAGGAGGCCGCCATGGGGTTACAAAGGGGATTCATTTCTGCACTTGCTCCTTCAGTTAATCAACCCCTCATTTACCGTATGCTCCAGTATCTCCATGGTTACCAGCTCTGAAGGACAGGAGGGAATGATGTGCTCAATTCCAGGAGAGGCTCTAATGCTTCCCATCTCTTCTAAGGTGCGCCAGCATCCCAGTTACCCTTACTCTAAGTCTAGCTACCTCTGTGTTGTTTTTCTTTATTTGTTCCAGGATTATCAGGCCACAGCGACCTCTCCTCCCAAAGGGCAGTGGGGTGGCCATGTTATACCTAGAGGAAAAAAGAATGCTGTAATGACCCCTTCTTCATTGTTGTTTTTATTGATAAATGGAAACCAGTGGCAGAGAACTCCCTCTGTCTCCAGCTCCTAGATTTATGTGTATACCTGTGTGATCATACGGGGTGTCTCAGTTGGGGTTATGAACTGCTCAGAGGAAACACCATTACCACAGCAACTTGAGGGGGAAAGGGTTTATTCATCTTATGCTTCCACATCACTGTTGATCACTGAAGGAAGTCAGGAGAGGAACTCAAGCAGGGCAGGAACCTGGAGGCAGGAGCTGATGCAGAGGCCATGAAGGGTGCTGCTTGCTCAGGGTGTTTTCTTATAGAAATCAGGACCATCAACCAAGGGGAGAGACCCCATCCATAATGGGCTGGGATCCTACCCATCCATCACTAACTAAAAAATGCTCTCAGCCAGATCTTATGGAGGTATTTTCTCAGTTAAGGCTCCCTCCTCTCTGATGACTCCAGTTTGTGTCAAGTTGATATAAAACTAGCCAGCAAAAGGGCATACATTATTTGTCTCTCCTCCCAGCATGGAAAACGTCCCCCTCTTAAGTGTCTCATCTCACCTGCAGGACCTTTCTTCTTCATGAGTCTTCTTTCACCTGAATCATTCATCCCTCCCAGGTTAAAGTTTATTCCTGAGCCTTAATCCCAGTATTCTTGGGGCAGAGGCAGGAGCATTGTGACTTGGAGGCCAGCCTCAGCTACATAGTAAGACCCTGTCTCAGAAAAGAAAAACAAACAAACAAAAACCAAAAACGCTCATTACCACCAATACACTAATCTGTTACATTATTTCCATCTACACAAAGTGTCTATCTGTAGTCTCAGTGTCAGTAAAAAGTCTCCCCATGCTACCCCAGTGATCCCACAGACGTTCTGCTTGCTCAGTCTGGCTTATAATACTTCCTGATCAAAACTGCTCTCCATTGTCATCACCCCAAACCCAGGGTGGGTTTCTGGTATTGTGTTGGCCTTTCTATCATGACCATAGGCATGTTTGGTCTGTGTTAGTCAGGGTTCTCTAGAGGAACAGAGCTGATAGAATGTGTGTGTGTGTATACATATATGTATATAGAATTATATGCATAAATTTATTAGAATGGCTTACAGGCTGTGCTCCTTCTAGTCCAACAATGGCCATCTACAACAGAAAGCTCATGAATCTAGTAGGTGCTCAGTCTATGAGTACAGATGTCTCAGACGGTCTTTAGAATGTCCTGGAATCTCGAATAAGTAGGCTCTAATGCCAGTGAAGGAAGGAATGGACTTGTCATCAGAGTACGGCAGGAAGAAACAGGCTAAGAGTGAGCTCTTGTCTTCCCTGTCCTTTGCAGAGCCTACCAGCAGAAGGTGTGGCCCAGATTAAAGTTGGCTCTCCCGCCTCAAAAGATCTGGATTAAACTAGGTTCTTTCCACTTCAAATTATTTAATTATGAAAAAAAAATCTCTCATGGGTGGACTCAGCCTTTCAGGTTTTAGTTGACCCCAGATGTAGTAGTCAAACTGACACCAAGCATAGCCATCACAAGCCCACCCTTTGTCAACTTGACACACAATCGTATTTCCTTATGTCATGCTCAGTTTCCAAATGAAAACAATAATCAGACCATAACAATACCTAACATTATACAACTATCCCACACATAATCATAAACACATTATAAAGTTAGAATAGGTGGCAATGTCCCTTGAGGGGCATTCTTTTAGCTTATCAAAATTTAAATATGATTAACTACTTACTCTCTTAATTGATGTTATAGTACATGATAAAGAAATTGAGGAAAGGAAACCCAAATATCAGTACAAATGCATGCTTAAAACATGGCAGAAATGCTCATGTCAGCTATACTCCTTGTTTCTGCAGCTGGTCATGTGTCTGGTCACGTGGTCTTCGCTGACATCAGTAACTACCTTCCTGTGCTACCCATTCTGCACTTCCTCCACCATTAGCCCGTATACTGAGAATCCATCCCCTCGCGTGTTCTCTAGACTTCCGCTTGAATGAGTTAGTGAGCTCACCACGCTCTTCAGCAGTGTAGTGCCCTCCATGTGGGCTACACATTTTATCTACCCTGAAGGAACCTGCTTTGCCTTTGGTCTGTTACCAGGTCTAGAGGCCACTACTGGTGGTCCTGAGGGACATCCATGTTGTCGTGCCTGGCATCTCCTCCAGGGAAAAGTCACTGCTGGTGTGGCAGACAATGAAGGGATGATTTTCTCAATCAAAGGTGGGGGAGGTATTATTCCCAGGGGCTGGGGTAAGTAGGACGTCTTCTGCTGAGGATGGAGAGACTACTCAGATGAGAGAAACCCTTGAGAATCTGGGAGTTCAAAATTCTCAGCCTTGGTGTAGGAGGGATCTTCTGTATTTGGGTTGCTTTCATTGGTTGAATAAAGAAAACTGCCTTGGCTTTTTGATAGGGCAGCCCTTAGGTGGGCGGAGTAGACAGAATAGAGTTCTGGGAAGAAAGGAAGTGTGGCAGATGCCATGATTCTCCGGCCTGAGATGGATGCAGGTTAGAATCTCCTGGTAAGTCACCACTTCATGGTGACACACAGATTTCTAAATATGGGTTAGACTAATATGTATAAGAGGCTAACAATAATGGGTCAGGCAGAGTTTAAATGAATACAGTTTTCATGTGGTTATTTCGGGCATAAGCTAGCTGCGGCGAGACACAGCTCTCTGTGCCTCTTACAACACAGCCTGCTTAGGATCTTCCCACACATTCCCACCCCAACTTACAGGATCCTATCTTTACCAATTAATGCCCTCGCTTGAACTGCTCATTCCCTTCCAGGCTGGGGCTTGAATTTCCTTTGTAATTCAGCCAACCTCATAATGAGAGCTTTGGTTTGATTTTCCACAATTTGAGCTCTGTGGCTTCTGGAGAGCAGCCTCTTCTGGGGCACACGTAGAAACCTTTAGGCTGTTTATGTGTATCTGGAGCCAGTCAGTTTTATGACTGGGTCCATTATTGTCTCTCACCGTATTCTGAGATGCTAGAGGTTGGTTAATTTTACCACGGAGTTCATGCTTTTTCTTTGTCAATTTTTCGAGAGATGCTAGGAGCAACCAACAGCATCATAATTTTCCTTATTTCTCCACAAATTGTCAAACGTTTGATACAGGGAGTCACTGACTCCGCTGCCTCTCACAGCTGGCTGAGTCAGATCATCAAGCGCATTTGTCTCTGTGAAGCAGCTCCCACCGCATGCTCTCGCTCCTCTCTGAGCGTCTGAGAGAGGCTTCGCTAACTGTAGGTGTTGGCAAGTTGGAAAGCCTGCTGCAGATACTTTAAAAATCCATCCTCATTCTTACTCTTCTCTAGAATAGGAGGACATTGAAAAGAAGAAAGTTCTGGGAAATGAACCCAGCCTGAATATTTTTCATCTCTCCTCCCAGGGTGGAAAACGTCTCATCTCTGCCCTTCTTCAGGACCTTTCTCCTTCATGATTCTGCTCTCACCTGAATCATCCCAATTTAAAGTTTATTCCTGAGTCTGCAATCCCACTGCTCTGGGGGCTGAGGCAGGGGGATTGTGACTTGGAGGCCATACTCAGCTACATAGTGAGACTCTTTCAGTAAGAAAAAATTAAAATAAAAATAAAAATTTCATTATCACCAGTACAGAAATCTCTTAGAGTATCCCCATCTCCACAAAGTGTTCGCTGTTATACAACACCCTTTTAACCTGTAACCTAAGTGTCAGAAAAGTCTCCCATGCTACCCCAGTGACCCCCATAGATGGTTCCACTTGGTCAGTCTTGCTTATTATTCTTCCTGACCAAAATTGCTCTCTGTCTTCAACCACCCTAAACCCAGGGTGGGTTTCTAGTGTTGTGTTGGTCTTTCTGTCTTAACGGCATGTTCGCCCCAGCCTCTTTTGCAAATGCTATTTTCCGAGTTTCATGACATCAGTATGGATAGATGTTCGTTACTTTACTTGTTGCTGTGAGAAAAATGCCTGGTGTGACACAGCTTATGTAGGGAATGCTTTATTTATCCTTAGAGTTCAAGAAGATAGACTTTGTCGTGGAGGGGAAGGCTTGCTGTCCTGAGTGAGAGGTGTCTGGTCCCAGTGGGCCAGGGTATAAATCCTCAAAGGCTGACCCCACTAGCAGACTTCCTCCAGTGAGGTGCCACCTCTGACAGATTCTACAGCTTTCCTGAACACCAGCTGGGGACCAAGGGTTCAAACATGAGTCTATGGGGGACATTTCATATTCAAACCACAGTAGCCCCATGCTCTCTTCGATTTATTCTGTATCCCTGCTTCCCCCGCCCCCTCACAATTGGCTGGTTCTTCTTTTGGTACAAGACTTCTGAATCCTTAAGAGCCCAGGGCCTTGCTCCACAATCCCAACTTTTGTGTCTTCTCTTTCCCTCCTGCTTCCCTCCAGTCTCATCCATGAAAATTGTCTTCTTCCGAACACTCCCATGGCATAAATATCGACACTATAGTGACGCCTTCTTAAACGGAACAGCATTTCCGAATTTTCTTCATGGAACCCATGTTGTTATACCCAACTCTCAGCTTGACATCTCCATCAGAGCGTCTCGTTGGATTCTTAAATTTAGCATTTCTAAAAGAAAATTTAATTCCCTGCTGTACCCGACTGCCAGCTGGCTCCAATCCTCCTTCCATGTCCCTAATTCAAGGAATAGCATTATCATCCCCCTAGCTGCTTCGACAGAACTCCTGAGTCATCCTTGAGCGTTGCCTTGCCCTCATCTCCACCTCCAACTCCATCGGGCTCCATCGGGCTCCATCGGGCTCCATTAGGCTGATTTTCAGCGTGCCTCCCAGGTTGGCTGTTTTCCCACTGTGACCCTTCCCTTCCTCTTTGTTTAGGCTGCTGTTGATTCTCATCTGGCTTGGAGCAAAAGTTTTGAGCTTGTCTTCTTGCTCAGCTTCTTTCCCCTGCCTCCACAGTTCATTCCTTATGCATCAGTGGAAAACAACAGAAAACACAGGGCTGAGGAGATGGCTCTGTGCATAAAGTGATTGTCACACAAGCATGAGGACATAAGTTCAGGTCCCCAGAACTCACACAGAAAGGTAGGCATGATAGAATGTGCCTATAGTACCGATGCTGGGGAGGCAGAGACGGGACTTTCTCATTGACCCTGGAGCTTATTGAGTCAGCTAGACTGGCTAGGCAGCTCCAGGGACCCTTCTGTCTCCAATGAGGGGCTATGAAGGTGGTCGGAAGAGGTGTCTGTAGGATGAAAAGGGACTCTAGGAAAAGAAGTTCAGAGAAGAAGAAAACAGCCAAGTTCATGGTCAGCAGATGCCAAGGGCACAGGGAGACAGTGTTCAGCCTTTGTAGAGAGGCTATCAGAAGAAGACGTGACCATAGCTACATGATGGAGTCATGGAAGGCCAGACCTCTCAAATATTGCCATTTGGTTTTCTTCCACACCAGTGATGAAGGTCAAATACGTTGAGTAGTCTCTCTGGTCTGCCATGACTCTCATAGCCCCCTCAATGACCATGTCAACACTTTTACTCCTTCATATCTCCTCATTTCCCACATTTCCGGGGTTACCCCTTCACCATGCTACCCCATACTCCGTACCACTGGGTTTACCCCCTCACTGTGCCATCACACTCCATACCACCGGGTTTACCCCTTTACTGTACCACCACACTCCGTACCACTGGGTTTACCCCCTCACTGTGACACCACACTTCATACCACCGGGTTTACCCCTTTACTGTACCACCACACCCCGTACCACTGGGTTTACCACCTCACTGTGACACCACACTTCATACCACCGGGTTTACCCCTTTACTGTACCACCACACTATGTACCAATGGGCTACCTCTTCAACGTGCCACCACACCCCATGCCACCGGGTTACCTCTTCACTGCCCCACCACCCTCTGTACCACAAAGTCCCTTCCTCTTGTTTGTTTCCTGAGACTGCTGCATTTTGGTCTGCCTTCTATTCTCGTCACCTAGTCAAGGCCTTGGCTGTGACTTGTTTGTGATAAACACTGGGTGGACATGAAGGATTCTCTCAAGATATCCCATCCAGACAGCAGAGTGAAGGGGAAAAGCAGGCTTCACCGAGAATGAGAGAAGATGAAGAACATGAACTCCTCTTCTACTGAGAGGAAGAAAAGCAACCAGAAGCATGGGTGGGGAGATGGGTCAAGTGCTGTTTGTAGTGACTGTGGGATGTGATGCCTTCAACATTACAAGAAGATGGAGGAGGAGGAGGATGTGATGGTACATGCCTTGGCCCCTGAACTTGGGAGGTGAAAGCAGCTTCTCAAGCTCAGCTGTATAGCAAGTCAGAAGCTTGGGCTACTCTCAAAAAACAAAAACAAACCCTGAAACAGAAAAGGACAAAAAAAGAAACAAGCAAGAATGTGGGCGCACATCTTGCTGGCAGAGAAGCTACATTTAGTGGTATAGAGCTGGGAAACATTTGCTTTGGAATGCTTCGTGCCACTGTAACAGAATGCCACAGACTGCATAATAAATAATAAGAACAACAAAGAGAATGCATTGGCTACAGGTCTGAGGGCTGGAAGTCCAACATCTAGATGCCAGAACTGGCAGTTACAGTTCCAAGATGGTGTTTTGAATGTTGCATCCTCAGAGGAAGGATACTGCTGCTTCTTTTTGTTACAGAACGCAGAAGGGTGATGACAGAAAGGTCCTGACTTGCCCTTTTACGGCTGGCAGTGTCAGTCCCATCCATGAGGGGACACCCCTCAGGGGCTATCACCTTTTGATGGCTCTACCTCTGACTAGTGCTGGAATAGAACTGTTTTGACACAGGAGCGGAGGGAGACAGAAGTTCAGACTGCAGCCACACTGTATTCTTTACACATTACACTGTGTGATGATTACATTGTGATAAAACACCCTTATAAGAGAACTCAACAGAGAAAGTTTATTTTGGCTCACAGTTTGAGAGTACGTACCATCCAAAGAAACAACCAAATTCAGTTCAGTCCTCCAAACCTTTCTGTGGGCCAGTGAGATGGCTCAGTGGATATGGTGCTTTCTGCCAAGCCTGGGACCCACATGGTAGAAGGAAAGAACTGATTCCCTGAAGGTCTCCTCCGACCTCCACACACGTGCTCAGAAATAACCCGTGCTAACTATTTCTCATTTTTTCCCCACAGTCCCTTTGTGTGTATGTGCATAAATATTTATTTCTTTAGCTATTGAAGAGTTACCAGCAGTTCTTAATCAACTAGGAGCAGATCCTCTCTGGGAAGAAGTGCTTGGAGACTTCATTTAGGTAATGTGAGTAAAACTAAGGCCTCTCTGGTCCTTGCTCCAAGAGAAAATTGTATAGAAGATGTTTCATCTCCCAGCACCCTAAAGTTAAGATGAAATTAGAGAGGGACCCCCTCCCCCAAGTATGCTTTTGCTTTTTATCCGTAGATTTATAAAGCTCTCAAGGAGAGAATAGTGTTTTCATTTGAGGTCAACGGTTATTGGCATATATTTCTAGACTGACAGGAGCCTAGGTGATGGAAAAGGTAAAGATGGGTGTGTCTTGTGCACAGCTCCTTCAACCGTCATCACCCACTGGAATAGGTTGTGTTGGTGTTCCCTGGAAATACGGTATCCCCAAACAGTTTCGACACTGACACCCAGGTCTCTTACATCTGAGAAGCGCCTTCAGTGGTGACATCACCTCCCACCTAACACAAAACCACTTAGACGAGCCAGGGACAAAGCCACAGCCTGGCTGCCCCAGCACTTCCCATGGCCACAGGGTGGGTCCCTTGGTCTTGACAGGAGCTTCGGGAACCTCCTGCTGAGGGAAAGATGCCAAGCGGCAGTGACAGCAGCTATTGGCCTTTGGCACACAGACCTCACTCTCTGCTCTCATTTGTCTCTGTCCTGGGTGGGAACATAGTAAGTGATTTCTGTGTCCTGAGTGAGAGCCAACCCCAGGGAGCTCTCTGGGAAGGAAGGAGGAATTGCCCATGATTGATGACGTGGGAGTAGAAAGCCATTTATCTGTCTTTTAAATGAAAGATAACTTGATATTTATCTTCAAGCAGAGTAATGTATGTGTAAATATAGGTATGTGTGTGTGTGTGTGTGTGTGTGCGTGTGTGTGTGTGCACGCACACACAAGCGTATGCATGCACATATTCACATCTGCATGTGTGTGTCATTTGTACGGACTTCTGCAGCCACAGTGGAGAGTAAGACAGATCATCTGCTCCCCTAAACCCAGAAGTTTGTGTTCTAGATAAACAGATGTATAATACAGAATTTGGGGTTACCTCAAAGGTCCTCACTTTCTGCAGGATTAAAATGTTTTTGTCATTTACTGTTCTTAGATTTGGAGTAGCACCCAAAAATGCTTCTGTTAATGACTTATAGGCAGCTTTGGGTGCAACTGGGGAGGTCATGGAACTTTTAAGAGAAGGGCTTAGTGGGAACCAGATAATGGGGCATTAGCCTCTTTCTGTCTCTCTTTGTGTTTCAGTTAGGGTTTCTGTTGCTGTGGAGAGACACCATGACCGCAGCTACTCTTATAAAAGAAAACATTCAATTGGGGCTAGCTTACAGGTTCAGAGGTTTAGTCCATTGTCACCATGCATGGCATGGTGCAGGCAGACAGTGCTGGAAAAGGAGCCAGGAGCTCTCCATTTGGACTGGCAGGCAACAGGGAGAGAGAGTGAACAACTGGACATGACTTGAGCTTCGTGACACACTTCCACCGACAAGACCACACCTACTCAAACAAGGCCACTCCTCCCAGTAGTGCCCCTCCCCGTGGGCCTACGGGGCTGTTTTCACTCGACTGCCACACTTTGCTTATTGGTTGCCTTGAGGCATGCAGCTGTGTTTGCTGTTCTTCTTGCTGTGCTCTTTACTGTACAGGTCCAAAGCAATGGAGCTAAGAAACCACGGGGAGAAAACTCTGAGCTTGTGGGCCCAAACAAACTTTCTCCTTGAAGCTGATTATTTCGTGTACTTGTCAGGGATAAAGAGCTGAGATTCATAGTGGGCCTCAGCTTCTTCTGATATTGTTCCCTGATCAGGTGTAGCATGAGGGCTGGCTCATTGGGGTTTCTGTCCCACTCAGTACCCCACAGCCGGCAAGCCCCAAAGAAAATCACACAGAGTCTACATTAGGTTATTACCTGATTGGCTCATTAGCTCAGGCTCCTTACTAGCTATTATAACTTATATTAATCCATTGTTCTTATCTATGTTAGCCACATGGCTCGGTACCTTTTCTCAGCTGGGCAGCTTACATTGTTGCCTCCTTGGTGGTCTGCGCAGGAATGCCAAGCAGGGAGCTTCCTGCTTCCCAAATTCTCCTTGCGCCACCTCTACTTCCTGTCTGGTTTTCCCACCTATACTTCCTGCCTGGCCAATCAGTGTTTATTTAAAACATGATTGACAGAATACAGACAATTCTCCCACACCAATCAGGCAGCTCATAGCAGGTGAGATAGAGTCCCACTTCTGAGGACGATGGCCACCTAAACACTGGGTTCAGTCATGTTGGTAATGGTTCACTCAGCCATGCCATGCTTCATTGATTTCAGTGGGTGTCGTGGTTCTGGTCAGACATGGCTGTCTGGAGGATTACTCTAAACAAAGATTTGGCTAGATGGGAGACAAACACAAACCCTAAAGTTACTCTCGGAGAGTGATTGAGTTCCTGGAGGAAATAAACAGTTCATGAAACACAACCACAGGAAAGGAACCTGGGAAGTGGGGTTGTCAGCTGTGACAAGACAGAGGCAGCCTGACAAATGCCTGAGGAGATAAACTGTTTCTCAGGTGAGAAGAAACTGTGTGTGTGTGTACGCCTGACAAATGTCTGAGAAGATAAACTCTCAGATGAGAATAAACTACGTGTGTGTGTGTGTGTGTGTGTGTGAATGCCTGACAAATGCCTGAGGAGATAAACTGTTTCTCAGGTGAGAAGAAAGGATGTGTGTGTGTGTGTGTGTGTGTGTGAATGCCTGACAAATGTCTGAGAAGATAAACTGTTTCTCAGGTGAGAATAAATTCTGTGTGTGTGTGTGTGTGTGTGTGTGTGTGTGTGTGTGTGTGTACGCCTGACAAATGCCTGAGGAGATAAACTGTTTCTCAGGTGAGAATAAACTACGTGTGTATGTGTGTGTGTGTATGTACGCCTGACAAATGTCTGAGAAGATAACTCTCAGATGAGAATAAACTACGTGTATGTGTGTGTGTGTGTGTGTGTGAATGCCTGACAAATGTCTGAGAAGATAAACTGTTTCTCAGATGAGAATAAACGACGTGTGTGTGTGTGTGTGTGTGTGTGTGTGTGAATGCCTGACAAATGTCTGAGAAGATAAACTGTTTCTCAGGTGAGAATAAACTACGTGTGTATGTGTGTGTGTGTACGCCTGACAAATGTCTGGGAAGATAAATTGTTTCTCAGATGAGAATAAACTACAAGTGTGTGTATGTGTGTATAAGTGTGTGTGTGTGCATGTAAGTGTGTGTATGTGTGTTTGTGCAGTGTGTGATGCCTGACTGTTGTGTGCACCCATGCATGAGCATGCAAAAAGTAGAGGATGCACTTGAGCATCTTCCTCTGTTGATCTCCACATACGGCCTTGAGCCAGGCCTTTTCACTGAACAGGGCGCTTGCCATTTTGGCTAGGCTAGCTGGCAATGAGCTCCTGGGATCTTTCTGTGTCTACCTCGCAGTGCTCAGGTTAGAGGGGCACACTTGCCAGGCTCTTTGCGTGGGTGAGTACCGCTACGTTTCTGCACAGCAAGCAATATTACCCACTGAGCCATCAATCCCATCAATCCTACCCCAAGTAGGTGTTTTTGAAGATCAGGAAAACGGTTTGACTTTAACGGAGTTAAGTAGGCAGAGAGAAATGGAGTAGGGCTCAGAGTGGCAGATGGGGCCTGTTCTGCCGGGCATGTAGACCAGGCCTGTACTCTATTTTGCTGAATATGATTAGAAATCCACGGGAGGACTTAGGTAAGTGAGTGATGTAGCCAACTTCCAGCTTTCACATGCGCGGATATGGTTTTCCACAAAGAGCTCCTGCTCTTACTATTCGATACTTGGTCCTTTTGTTCCGGAGCATGTAATAATGTCCAGTCCTGTCGGTTTTGCATGGGATGCGCAATGACTACTGCTTGCAGAGGAGTTGACAGGAGTGCAGGGTATGAGGCATCGTCAGCCTTAGGGAAGCACGGCTGCTGTCCTGGAAGAAGGGACTCTGAGAGGAGAGTCAGGCAGGGAGTGGGGAGGCAGGCGTCTGCATGACACACTGCAGAACACCGCCCAGACCACCACGTCTCGGCTTTGTCGAGAGAAGGACCATCCGTCGCTGAAGGCCCAGCTTCGGAGGAGTGGGAAAGATACAATTCGAGAAGACAACGTCGGGTTAGAAGGACAGAAACCACAGTTCAATAGTTATTCGCAGGCGATTGGGATCGGAAGCCAAGGATCAGCAAAAAAAGCCACGCCCTATTTGTCACAGCAGAAATCTGATTGGTTGGCCTCTGCTTACTCTTGGCTCCCTTTGCTTGATCAAGTTGGTAACTTCCAACCCAGGAGAGAGCGGCCAGGTTCCCAAGGCAGCTTGTCTTCCAAAGCTGCCCCAGCAGCACTGCAGACCCTAGAGCCAGAGTGCCTGCACCAGAACCCTACCTGGTCACTTCCCAGCTCTGTCATCTTAGGCTGATGACTTAACCACTTTGTTCTGTTTCCTCTACGAAAAAACGAGGGCGCTAATAATGCTGTTCATTGGGAGAGATTGAGGCTTCAGTGATTTAGTATGTACACTTAGAATAATGGACATCAGCTAGAAGTGGGTTAACTACCGTTTTTGCTGGGGCATGATAAAAGCGTGGGTAAAGAAACGAGGAGGCCAGGGGAGGACACAGTGACTAATTCAGGAGAGTTCAGTGGGGACAGGATAGATCCATCCACAAGATAGCAATATTTTTGCTGCTGCAGGCCCAGCGATAGTTGAGAGAGTAAGTTAAGGGTTCAGGGGATAGTGTGACATCCACAGCAGAACTGGAGGAGGAAGGTGGGTAGGGAGAAAGGGGGAGAACGGAGAGAGGAAGTTCAAGTCTCATCACTATGTTTGCTGCTGTAAAGGAACTTTCTGAGCTCGGTGCAAGAAAACAGATCAACACAATGTGTGGGGCTCAG
>JAQHUG010000135.1:1806022-1817988 GCA_028555095.1 Dicrostonyx torquatus
CAAACTTTTCCTAGTGCCTAGCCCTCACTATCCCTATCTGCCTCTTGACATCTGAAATAGTTCCTTCCTATGAACTAAGGTTTCCCCCCAGATAGACAAAGTTGACTTGTTTGCTTGAGGTTCTGATTTTTTATTACAATGTTAAAATCCTTGTGTGCCCTTCCCATGTGTTGTGTCTCTTTGACTATTTTAAGGGACCTCCATGCTGCTCACAGTAGTACTCAATAATTCCCATCCCCATTGATGGTCTAGTAATACTCTTAATGACTTTGCCTTACTCTTAGATAAAGTCAATGCAAAACATTTGCATGATGGGGTCCTTGTCTATCTGCATTACCAATTTTTCCTGGCTCCCTGCTGCCCATCTGAGCTTGTCATGACCAGTTCTTACACATCTGCACCCTTGCTGTTTCCTCTTTTTACTGGTTTCCTCCTATCTCCTCCCTACTATTCTATCTAGGTAGCTCACACTCTACTTTAGGTTTGTGCTTTGAGTCACTCTTGGAAAGCTTCCTTGACTCCCTAGTCTAGGTTAGGTCTTGCTATCATGCCCCCTAATAAAACACACCACCTTTGTAATTATGAAATTAAAATCTGCAGTGATGTGATTATATTCTTAGGCCAACCTTTCTTCTTTAGACTATAAACCCCGCAAAGAACTGATAATGTTCACTCTTTTGTCCTCAGAACATAGTGTAGCACCTGAATAAGAGGCAACGTCTAATAAAATTTTATTGCATGAATAGCTTTCCAGTAAAAATCTCACCAACCTGCCAGTGAAGATGGACTGAGGAGACTGGGACATGGCAACTTTCCATTTTTGCTGCAGATTCAGAGGCTGAATGCTTCACTTTCCATGGTTTTATTCCTCCAAAGCTCATCACCACTATTTGTTTGTCTATATGTGCATGGGTGTTTTTGCTGCATGCATGTCTGTATTTGATGTCTTCTGAGGCTGGAAAAGGGCATCACAATTCCTGGGAATAGAGCTGCAGACAGGTATGAAAGTCCATGTGGATGCTGGGAACTGCACCCAGGTCCACTGGAAGGGCAACCACTGCTCTTAACCACTGAGCCATCTATTTAGTTCCTCTATTATTTTTTAAACCACTTTTATTCATTCTTTGGGATTTTCATTTGAGTATATAATGTATAATGTCTCCCCCAGACACCCCCTTATTGTGCACATTTTCCAGGTTAACTTTCTGTTGTTGTTGTTGCTTTGTTTCTTTAGGCAGGGCTTCTCTGTAGCTCTGTAGACCAGGCTGGCCTCAAACTCACAGAGATCCACCTGCCTCTACCTCCCAAGTGCTGGGATTAAAGGCATGCACCACTGCTGCCTGGAAGATTAATTTTTAAAAAATTAACCTACTACATGTGGCAGGCAGGAGAAATGGCCTCAGGGGCTATGAGAGCAGGAGAGCTGGCCCTATACCTCATCAACTGCAGCACTCGGGAGAGCTGATCCTGCATTTCACCCAGGCAAAACAGTAGATCTGGCCCTGGTGGTGTGGGTGTGGGTGAGCTGGTCCTGAAGGCATGAGGAAAGGAGACCTGGTCACCATGCCTTACTGCTTGCTGCAGTGTGTGAGCTAGCTAGGGTGATGCTGGAGAGCTTGCCCTCATTGTGTCAATGAAGAGAAACTGCTAGGCTGACCACTCAAGCCCAGAACCAGGGCTGAGTTGTCCCATCCCAACATACACCTCATTTATAATCTGTTGGATCACATGAAGGGGCTGGAACTGCAGACTCAAAACTGCAGGATCTCTACGACATAAGGCAATAACAGGATATCCAAGAGGAGTCCCAGTGAGGGCCCAGTGTTGAGGGTGGAGCAGAATCAGAGGCCTGGAACCAGACCAATGGCTCTTTGCAATGAACACTTGCAAGTAAAGACGTGTGAACTAAAGGGTGTACTGTATGACTCACTGTATCGCACTACAGCTTCCTTGCTGAGCCCTCTTATTTATATGTTAGTTTTTATTTTTCTTTTAAATTTTATTTTATTTTGGAGGAGGCCGCAGGGGCTGAGGGCATCTATGAAGGGATGGGGAGACGAATGGGATTGGGATGCACCATGTGAAATCCACCAACAATCAGGAAAAACGTTCTAAAAAATCATTTTACACAGTCACCATAAAAAAAACCCTATTGAGTTCAATGAGAGCAGCTCAAATGCCCATCAATGTAGGGCCATCCAGTGCACAGACGACTTACCAGAGACTACACCCCTTT
This sequence comes from Dicrostonyx torquatus, assembly GCA_028555095.1. Taxonomy (NCBI): domain Eukaryota; kingdom Metazoa; phylum Chordata; class Mammalia; order Rodentia; family Cricetidae; genus Dicrostonyx; species Dicrostonyx torquatus. The sequence goes on from JAQHUG010000135.1 coordinate 1,808,259, forward strand.
AGAGAAATGACTCCCTTTCCTCAGCAACCGTCACGTACCAGTGGCTCCTCAGCTTAGGTGGGACCTCGTAAGTTGCTTCCCATTCTGTCTCCATCGCTCCTTATTTCTGAGTACTAGCAAATATTGAAGAGGTATTCAATGTTAGAAGCAAGAGTGGAAGGCTTGAGGGTATTGCTCAAGGATCAGGCCCTTCTAGAGCTGGCCGGGGTGACAAGCAGACATGGTTCTGGGAGAGTGGCTCACCTCCTGCTCCCTCACCTCCACACTTTGTGTCTCAGCACTTTTGCTCTCAGGGTAGGATCAAGGGCCTTTCCACCTCTGTTTTTAAGGATGGAGGAAGTGTGGGTACATGTCTTCTCAGAAGTCGGCATTGGGAAGTCTTGAAGAGAAAACATCCTACCTCTGTGTGAGGGAGAAGTCAGCTGATTATGGGAGAGTGACTTAAAATGACCAGAGACAAGTGGAAGGCAGAACGAGTCTTTGGGAACACTGGAGCTAGGGATCATAGTGTTTGTTCACCCAGCACAGGCCCACATTCACAGGTAAAGCCCATAAGACCACAGAAGCTCCCTGGTTCATCCATGATTGATGACAGCTAGTTACTTTTGTAGCTATTTCTTAAACACTGAACCTAAAGGAAGAATAATAACTTATTTTGGATCCCCATTTCAGAGGTTTGGGCCAGCATTGTTGGGGTTGTGGTAGGGTAGGGCATCCCATGCCATGGCATCTAGGAAGGAGAAACAAAATAAGGTGGGTTGAGGGAGAGAGAGAGGCTGTACCAGAAGGTTCTCTCCTTGCCCCTTTTATTCCATCTGGGCTCCAGTTGATGGGACAGTGATACACTCAGTGTTTGGTGAGCTATAATCTCCTATGCGCTGCTCAGCACAATCAAGTTGATCATCTGGATTACTTGCAACAAATCTACCCCTTGTCAGCCTGATCTGACACAGCTCCTTAAGCAGGAACAGTGTCCAAGCAAGGACTCAGATCTATGAGTCCAGACTTTTAGTCCGCTCTTCTTACTCTTTCATTGCTGTCGTCTTTCAGGCCTGGGCACGTGCCTGAATGCAGACATACATACACGACACACACATTCTCTCCAGAGATACTTATTCATGCTTGCTCAATTTAGAATTGCTGCTCGTGCTGGTGGCCTCACTGTGGGTCACCCAGAACACATTGTACATTGCCTTTTCCTCACTAAGTGATCCCTTCACTCCAGCAGGTGGCATCATCACAAGACTGAGGTACGACTATCTTAATCGATGTCTCAGGCCATGGAGGGACTTCCATTGCGGCACCATAAACAACCTTGTAGTGCCCCACCCCATTCTTCAGTGTACTTGGCATTTCCAACCATCTGCTAGTCTAAAGAGGAAGCTCAGCTATGACCCATGGGTTCCTCTGTTTCCTCTGTACTTTCTAGTCCAAAGTCCTGTTACGATTTATTTAATTGTTTATCGTGTGTGTGTGTGTGTGTGTGTGTGTGTGTGTGTGTGAGAGAGAGAGAGAGAGAGAGAGAGAGAGAGCATGTGCATGTGCGTGCGTGCGCAGGCATGCCACTACAGTGCGAAAAGAAGACAAAAGAGGGCATTAGAGCTTCTGTAAGTGGAGTTAGAGGCAGTCATGAGCTGCCTACTTGTGGGTGCTAGGTACTGGACTCATGTCCTTTGCAAGAACAAGTGCTCTTCACCTGTGAGCTATCTTTCCAGTCCCACTGTTACTCTTTAATGTACAGAAATCCAGTCAAGCCTTTGATAGTCACCTTTAATATTAAGCCCTTGAGCTACTATCCTCTGCACCTGATAGACAAACCAAGCACCGGGGTGTGTATTGTGTAACTATTTCTTCTGAATTGAACCATTTTCAGGAAGGCTCATAAAACTGGAAGTAGGTAAAACATATAAGGTCTAGGAAGTAAAGGAAACTTACAAGGCTCAGGAAGTGCCTGAAAAACCACAATATTCACAAGTACAAGCCTTTCTCCAAGGTTATATAAACTGTAACAATTGCTTGTGAGAGGAGACTCCCCCGCCAATGGACTTGTCTGCAAAGTGTGCAGGGTGTCCTAGGTATACAAGCTTTTGTGAGCTGTCATCCATGCTAGGGTGCAATTTTGGTGGTGCAGCTGCCTTAAGTCACTCATATACCCGCTAGAAACCCTAATAAACTCTCTGGTTCAGTAAATTAGACTTGGGTGGAATTGTATTTTTGTCTGTTATTGGTGTGATGTTTGTTCTCATGTTTTGGGAACAGTTACATGACAGTGGGATGCATTTGATCTTTCTAAAATTCATATGTTAGACACTTAATCTCCAGTACAGCTCTACTGGGAGGTAAAACATAAGCAGAGATATTTAAGTCATGAAAGCTGAGGCTTTTGGCTTGCCCTCATTGCTATAAAAAGGGCCATGGGAGTCTCCCCGCTTTCCCGGCCCACACAGAAGCAACATCTTGGAATTTAGAGAAGCTAGCCCCAACTCATTCTCTTAGTGATTTGATCTTAAATGCCCCATACTGTGAACCTGTAAGTAGATCAATTGCTGTTCTTTAAAAGTTACTATGGGTGCCTCAGACTGTTTCCAAATAACCAGCCTGTTGGGTCTCTGCCTCATTTGGGTAGCCTGGCTGGTCTGAGTGTCTCCCAGAAATCCTCATTGCTTATATACACTAGGGGAGGGAGGGGATTAGGGAGTAGAGTCAGTTTTAGGAACTTCCTGAAGCTTTTTGAATTGTTCACATTCTGAGCCTAAGGAGTTTCTCTGAAGAATGAAATTTTTGACCTCCCTTTAGAATATCTTGTGTCTAAAGTAGCTTCCATCCACAATGGAGGTCTATTTCAGGGGAGATAGCAGCACACCAGTCACACTGGGGATTTCCAATGACATCTCATCATGCTTTAGTGTGAGTATCTCTGATAGTGGAATTGTGTACTTCCTTACATACTATTGGCCATTTTGTTTTCTTTTGTCCCTCTTTTGTCAACCTGTAGCTCCTAAGTTTTTGGCTCCCTCTTCCCTGATACTCTCTGAACTTTGGGGATGAGGAAGTGTGATACAGATGACCCTTTTGTAGTACCAGATGTGTGTTTTTGCCTGGAGCAGGTCTTAGTTCTAAATTAGAGGATCTGATTACTCCTGTAATTGTGACCTCATGCTGGCCAAGACTATTGATGCCCCTCTACCCTTGCTATGAAAACTAGCCAGCAGAGAGGATGGAAGCTTCCAGGATAGCACCATTTCTTTATGTCTTCTATTCAAAATATGGTTTCTTCAGCAATGGAGTCTCATCGTCAAGTTCTCCTGAAACATTAAGAGCAGTGCCAATAACCAGCATGGCTTTGCAGGTGGTGTCCCGACCGCTTGTGTTATGGGGGTCTCGGTGTGAGGGATGGTCATTTAAGATTATTGCTGAGCTTGTTCCATGGGACAGAAGGAAGTGAAAACCACCCTCTTTAGACCAGACAAAGTGCTCCAAGTGGGATAGGAGAGGTCCCAGAGCTGGGACTCCACCTCAGGGTTCTGGATCTTGGGGTGGAGTCTTCCCTTTCCTGACTCTCCCTTGTCCTCGTTGGTCCCCCTGAAGGTATCCGTCTTTAGGTTACTCCTTTCTTTTCAAAAGCAGGTTTTATTTATTTATTTATTTAGTTGGTTTTTTTTGCAGCAGCCTGTTAGCACGTTGAGAAATGGCAAAGTCCTGTGATATTGAGAGAGCCCCATGGAGAAAAAAAGGAGTCCGTCTTCCTGGGGCCTGCTCCTGCCTTCTCAGTAGGCCTACGTTTCCCTGATCCTCCTTCACTCTGATCCGACACGACAGGGATATCCCCCTTTTTTCTATTGACTGTTGGACCCTTTCCTTACTGGACTGCTGTAGTTTGTCGTGTACTCTGAGGAGAAGCCCTCCAGCAGATAAATCTATTACAGACATCTTCTCTCACTCAGTTTCACATATTTTCCCTGCCTTATGTTTTTAAACAAGCTCTTAATTTTTAGTATAGTCCAATTTATAAAATTTTATTATTAGAAATTCTGTAGTCTAGTTAAGAACTCAGTCAGCTCCAAGGTTGTGAAGGTATTTGTCTGTGTCTTAACAGGGTATTGTTTTTTTAAATGCTTTGAAATATTTTAATTATAACAATGAGCAGTTTCCATTCTTTTGAGAATAATTACCAAATCCATGTGAAAATGTTTTGTCATTTTAAAAACAAATCATATTCAGACAACTTCTAAAAGCATCAAATCTTGGCAATGATTGGAATTGTTTAAGGCTAATGGGATTTTTCCAAAACAATTTTGATTGTTTGAAACGAAGTAATTAGGCAGGAATTCCTTTAGGAGAGGGGAAATACTCACTTCATATTAATAGTTATGTAAAATTGCATAGATCATTTTTCGGGGTTTATAAATATTGAAAATGTGTCTCCAAGTGCCCCAGGGATGTAAAGACGTGCAGGAGGAAGAACACGTGGAGTTGATTCCAAACCCAGGACTAGGAAGCACGTGACTTGGCCAATTGCAGACCCAGCTGGGTTGGGGCACTCCAGCATCATGGCGCTCTGTCCCTACACCTCTCTCTAGTCCTCTTGTCTGCTTCCCTGCATTCTTGGTATCATCTTCAAGATGAGGAAAGGTTGGTCACGAGAACTCTAGGATGGCATTATTATTATCTATAATGCAAGAAGAGAATTGGACTCACAGGTGTCACATAGCCCATCTCTGGCTCTGTTCCTGTGGTCAGAGAGAGAGAGGACAATGTGTGGGAAGTCAGGCTACATGACAATGGTGGCTTAGGGTTGGGGAGATGCAGGGAGTGGAGTTATCTTTGCACTTAGGCTTCTGTTCTCAAGCAGGGAATTGAGGAGGTGTTTTCAGACAGCTACAGAAATGCGTTTCAGTTCAATTGAGGGGAGACCCTTTCAATACAAAGGGTTTCCCTCTACCTTTCTTGGCATGTCTTCTTCTTTCAAGAGTCTATATGACAAGGGCCACAGGCATAAAAAGCCATTCCTTGTGTCCTTAGGTCTCCATAGTCTTGATGGATGGAAACATCAAAAGACAGGCTTTTTTGATGTTCGAGAGGCTTCAGAAGTGGCCCCGTGATCAAGGGCTCTTGCTGCTTTTTACAGGATCAGAGTTCAGTTCCCAGCACCCACAGCAGATGGCTCACAGTGGCTGGTTACTCCACTGCTGGCCTCTGCTGGTACCCGCACAAACCCACACACAGACACACACTCATACACAGAATTTTACAAAGGAGAAATATGTAAGACAGTGTGATGTTGACAAAATGGAGTCTCAGCAAGTGGCAGCGTTGTGTCTGGTGACATCCAGAATCCAGGATAATGTGCGCATGAGATTTTCTGGCAGATGAGTAGAAAAAGGACAAGGGTGCTTCCCAGGCGAAAACCACAGGTTGGCAGAGGCAGGCACAGAGGAAAGTACCCTAGGGCATGTTTAATGGAAATCCAAGTTCAGAATGCTCTAGTCATGCCAAATGAGGCATAGGCTAGGACATTAGAGGGGCCAGCAGGAGATGGCAGCTTTAAAGGGCAGCATCAAGGGTGTTAGCCCATAAAATAGCTGTCCTTAGACTGCACGAAAACAGAGTCCTATCCAGAGAACCTGACAAGGGCATTGGAGAAGTTTACATAAAAGTTCAACCCTTCCAGCACGGTGCGACAAAGTGACTCAGCAAATCTAGGCTAGGGGCTGTCAACTGGGGCTCCCAAGATGTCTTTAGTACTTGTCTGGCTTTTTACCAAGCCAGATGCCTAGTTCCAAGCCTCTGCTATTGAGAGGCACATCTACAAGTGAGCTAAAGTCAGTGTGGCCTGTACACTGAGCTCACTGAACTCTCTCTTTCTCTCTCTCTCCCTCCCTCCCTCATGTGTGCCTACATGCTCTGGTGTCTTTCTCTCCCTTTGAAAAGCTGCCTGCCCTGTGTCATGTTGACAAGGAGAAAACACGTTGAGAAAATGTCACTGCTGAATGGTCCCAAGGGAGACAGCTTTGTCAAATGGCAAGCTCCTGGGAAAGACAAAGGCCTACTGGGGTCTAGCAAGAGTGCGAGGAGTGATTTAGCAAGCACAGGCTAGGGGCTGCCCACTGGGGCTTCCAAGATGTCTTTAGTATTTGTGGGAAAGTGTGGGATTTAGAGTACGCTATCTTGACGTGTTCACTGTATAAGCAAAGACTGGGGATGGAGATGGGAGAGAATAAAGCTCAACCGTGAAGACTGAAGCAGATGGGGCATTAATTTGGGTATAAGGTGGAGCCATTGAGTTTTCTTCTAGAGGATAAGATGATCAGGTTTGGCCTTCGGGAGGATCACAACAAATGATCACATTTGTATCCAAAGAAGGCCCCAAGTGTCTGCTTCCCTGCTATGTCTCATTTCCATAGGGTCTGACTGGGACAACTGACTCCCCACTTGCTGCATATTTTATTTACTGTGGGGAGCACCCTTCCCCAAAATAACCCAGCATTCCTGGATTCTGTTCCCCAAGTCAGTCTTATGAACCTAGTGTGGGGGTGGACATAGGAATTTTATAGCCTGAATGACCAAAATCTTTGGCAAGACCTAGTTCCAAGGCAATATCTTCTCACTTGCAGTAAGCAGATGACAGAAATTGCATTCTGGAATACTGTGGTCTTGAGAATATCGTTTGGATGACTCTGAAGGAGTGGAGCAAAGTTGCTTCATGCAGGAAGTTGTTTGTTGCTTCTGTGTGACTGTCCTGTGGTGTAAGAGGATTCTTCTCTATTTTGTGTGCTTTCATTGGTTAATAAAGAGAATGCCTGGCCTGTAAGATAGGACATATCCCTTAGGTGGGCGCAGGAGACAGAACAGAAGGCAGTGAGAGAGAAAGGAAGTGAGAGAGCCGCCATGAAGCTGCCAGGGTCAGACATGCTGAATGATTCCCGGTAAGTCACTACCTCGTGGTGACATACAAACTTTTATAATGGGTTAGTTTTAGATGTGAAAGTTAGCCAAGAAAAGGCTAATGATAATAGCCCAGGCAGAATTTAAATGAATACAGTTCTTGTGTGGTTATTTCGGGCATAAATTAGCGACCGCGGTCAGGAGCTAGTCACAGAGAACAAAACGGCCCCACTTCTCGGTGGTGGGACACAGCTGCCCCCCTTTTACAACAGTCCTGAAGAAATATTAACAAATGTTCTTTTACCCTCAAGTAGGGTCTTGTCTATAGACCTAAGAATGGGTCTACTCAAGTCTAGCTTTAATGTGGGATTCCCCTCTGGATGCTGTGAATACCATTGGTTAATAAAGAAACTGGCTTGGCCTGATAGGGAAGAACAGAGGTAGGTGGGGAAAACTAAACTGAATGCTGGAAGAAAGGGGGCGGAGTCAGAGAGAAGCTATGGAGCCACTGCTGGAGACAGACACACTGAAACTGTGTTGGTAGGCCACTACCTCATGGTGATGTACAGATTAATGGAGATGGGTTAAATTAATATGTAAGAGGTAGCAAATAAGAAGCTAGAGCTAATGGCCAAGCAGTGATTTAATTAATATAGTTTCTGTGTGATTATTTCTGGGCTGAGCAACTGGGAACCAACAGTCTCCTCCAACATAGCTTTGTTAGCCAGAGGCTTTATTGGAATTAGTAACAGGAACATGTAGGATTCTAAGTTGCAGCCCTGAAAAACCCACCCCAGAGTGGGTGATGTATCAAGAAACCTGGGTCCTAGAGTTTCCTGCAATACCTATGGGGAGCAACACCAGAGAGCCTCTCCCAGCTTTTTATTTTAATCAAACCTGGCAGAGGTGTGTGTGAGGAGTCCAGAAAGTTCCCAAGCTATGTTAGAAGTTCCATTCACGTCTTAGCCTTCCGAGACCCTGCTCTCTTTCCAAACAGGGAGCATTTCAGCTCCGAGGAACTATTCTAGTTAGTTGCACAGTGATGCACCTTCATGCCTGTGCCCAGGTACAAAATAGAGTGAGTGGTGGATCTGAAGTGTCGACTTCCTGAGCGCCTTGTCTTTGTGGGCAGACCCGCCATTGTGAGCCTCCAGTGACAGGAAAGGAATCTGATGAAGAGGGCTTGTGAGCAGCAGCTAATGGAGCAGGCAGCTCTCAGCAGAGGGAGCTAATAACCAGGCGAGTAAAAAGGGTTGCTGCGGGTGAGGGTGGGTCTGTGAACGGCCTAGTTAGGCAGGTGCTTTTAGGAGGGCTATGATAGACTTTTAGTTTCAGATGAGGGGAGGAAATGGGGGGAGGCTCCACACAGATAGGATGAGAAGGTGCAAGTCTGAGGGACCAGAGTTATACACGCTCATGAATTCTGCTACTTCCTGGCTACATGGCAGTTCTAGCCAATTAGGCCAGCTCCCCCCCACTTATTCTCCATCACTGTTAATAGTGCCGAGGTCAAAGGGCACCCTCACTTCAGCTCCACTCATCATCACACAGGATTCTGTATATAGACAGACAGCCCTGCAGCTATAGAGGGGCCGTGCAGAGACAATGTTCCTAAGTTGGACACGGAAAGTTTAACAAATGGACATTCCAGCAGGAAGCAGTAGGGTAAGACGAGGGGATGAGGCTGTCCCTTTAGTTTTCCTGGAGTTGTGTGGAAACAGGGTCTCAGTGGTCCAGGGCGGGGGGGAGGCTTTGCTCTTTGTCTAAAGACCTGTGGAATAAGAACCATGGGACAGGAAGGCTTTCCAAGATCATGCTGTTTCTCTGTGTGATTCTGGGGATTTTCAACATATCTCGCTTGGAGGAAATATAAGAGAGGGACCAAAGTTTGTGTGAGAAGGCCTTTTCCTCTTTTTGTCCAGAGAGGCAGGAATGGTGGTTTGAAGGGGGAAAGAGTTGTAATGAACTCTGTCCCGGGATATCATGTGCTGTGGGGTAATGCTCTTGTACACTGTAAAGTTTTGTCACTTGTATTGGTTTAATAAAACACCAATTGACCAGTAGCCGGGCAGGGTGTCCTGACTAGAGAATTCTGGGAAGAAGAAAGGCAGAGTATAGATGGAAGTTTTTGTCCTGCCCAGTCCTGCAGCTATTATGTCCCAATAAAACACACATAGGCTTATATTAATTATAAGATGTTTGGCCTATTAGCCTACGGTTATTTTTAACTAACTCTTAAAACATAAATTAACCCATAATTCTTGTCTATGTTTTGCCACGTAGCTTGGTACCTTTTATCAGTAAGGCATTCTCATCTTGCTTCCTCTGCATCTGCCTGGTAACTACCTTTCCTCTTCCCAGAATTCTCATAGTCTGATTGCGCTGCCTATGCTTCCTGCCTGGCTACTAGCCAATCAGCATTTTATTAAACCAATACATGACAAATCTTCGCAGTGTACAAAAGCATTATCCCACAGCAGCAGAGTGTCAATCACCAAACTAGGGGTTCAAACAAGGCCTTCTTATATACCAGGCAAGTACTCTGCTAAGTGCATCAACTGAACTGCATCTCCAGCCCACATTTCAGTCTTTGAAGTCCATTTCCTGTATTTCCCCTCCTGTCTAGGAAATGAGTAAAATAGCCTCTGCACTTACTGTAAGATGGAAAATCAGTACCTGCTCAGCCGCCTTTGTGAATCTCCTTCACGGGGACTGAATTCTATGGAGGGAAAAGCTCAGAGAGAATGCAGAGAATGCCACCTACACCTGAACCAAGGACCACACATGCCATGCCTGCCATGAGAGAATGCAGAGAGTGCCACCTACACCTGAACCAAGGACCACA
>JAQHUG010000135.1:1818143-1848282 GCA_028555095.1 Dicrostonyx torquatus
GGGCACTCCTGCACCGAGGACCACACATGCCATGCCTGCCATGAGAGAATGCATCTGATGTGCCACCTACCTGGGCACTCCTGCACCGAGGACCACACATGCCATGCCTGCCATGAGAGAATGCATCTGATGTGCCACCTACATGGGCACTCCTGCACCGAGGACCACACATGCCATGCCTGCCATGAGAGAATGCATCTGATGTGCCACCTACCCGGGCACTCCTGCACCAAGGACCACACACCATGCCTGCCATGACAGAATGCATCTGATGTGCCACCTACCCAGGCACTCCTACACTGAGGACCACACATGCCATGCCTGCCATGCCTGTCACCTGGCATCCTGACTGCCACATATATTCCTAGAAAGGTACAATGCCATCCTCACCAGAGATGCCATGATGCCAGTTGGCTCAGCCTGCCTGTTTACTCTCCCTGTCCTTCAAGGTGTCAGCATAATTTAGGAGTAGTAATATCTCAAACCTTCATGAAACCATCATGAAACTTTAGGACCATCCCTCTTTGTCTAGAAGTGAAAGGGGCATTAGATTCTAGCCATCCAGCTTCTAGCCGTGTTCTTGGTTTATAACAAGGACTCTTGTCTGTGGCCCCTAGTGGCCTGTGCATCTTTCTTCACAACCCTTCAACACGATACAGAGCAGCTTCCAATAAGCCTTCCCCATGGCCTTTCATTCCCCCAACAGTGTTGGTTTATTCTGCTTTAAGCCCCAAGCCTCTAGCCAACTGATAACATACATACCAGCTTTGCCCCCAGCAGCCCTTCTCGTTAACTGGTCATGAAGGTTTTTAAAACGGAGTCAAACGTTTTCAAATTCATGAGGCTGAAGATGCTGCTTGTAAATCAGAGGTAGCAGCAGCAAGAGAGAGGCAAGTTTCAAAACTTGCTGTGAGACATCACAGTTTTACTGGTTTTACAGCACTGTGGCCTTTATTTTGAAATCACGATTTGATGCCATGACTCGGCCACTAACATTTTCCACAGTGGATCAGTTTCCCCTCTAAGCTTCACGTCTTGGCTCAGCTCAAGAGTCGCTTCAAAGAGGGTGACACTTTTTTGAAATCATAATGTACAAGTAAAAGACCAGAAGCTTAAAAAAATGCCTTATGAAAGAAGAAAGAACTCCAAAAATGCCAGAGTTCATTTTGAGTCCTCTGTCTACTGGGCTGCTCCCAAGAGTGTACTGTATACCCAGTGAGACTCCAGTGGGGTAACCACTTCTTCCTTTGTGAGCAGTTGTCAATTGGAGACAACTCCTTGGCTAGGGATGGGGGACCCATAGCCGCTGGCTGGGTCAGTGCTGGGACCCCCATCTGGCTCGGACCTGTGCAGACTCTGTGCGTGCTGTTATAGTGTTTGTGAGTTCAGCTGCGCATCAGCCCTGTTGTGTCTGGAAGACGCTGTTTCCTTGGCGTCCTTTCTTCCACTGGCTTTTACAGTCTTTCCAAGTTCCCTCAGCCCCGGGGGAGAGTCCCATTTAGGAACTGGCGTTTCAGCGTCTCTCACTCTCCGCATATCGTTTAGTTGAGGGTCTCTGGGCTACAGAAGGAAGCTTCTCTGATGGATGAGTGAGACACCGATCTGTTGCCCAGGATGAGGTGGCCACTGCGAGGGCAAGGGTTTGAAATGGGGTAACCTTGCTGTGTGTGCTTTTGTTTTGTCAACCTAGCTACTCTATTCTAGGATTTTAATTGATAATCAGAGACAGTTCATACCCTCAGACTGAGGAGAGAGCACCTGTTTAGAGTGGTCTACAGGGTCAGCCCCCCCCCTCCCCCTGCGCGTGCTCTGTGGTCCCAAATGTGACAGCAGCCTGGTTTCCTTCTAACTCATGTTAACTCAAATTCTCAGGGAAGTCACCCTAAGGAATAGGCAGTTGGCATTTCTTACCAGCACACATCAGTCTGTAGCTTGGCTTCAGTTAAGAAATAGAGACAGAAGTATTACAGGCAGGAATGAGCCAAGCTCAACCCCAGCTCAGAGAAACAGAGGTCTCCATGGAGTCCCAACCATGTGATTATTTGTCCTGTTGCCTGGATCCTCCGGAAATATTGGTGATTCTGCCTCAGAATATTGAAGTTCTTCATTTATGTACCCTTCTTCTGCCAAGAATCTCCCAGATCTTTACCAGCACAAGAAAAAAAAATCCGTGTGCTGAGGCTACTTCAGCTAGTATCTATTTTTTATTATTCAATTTTGTTGGTTGACAATTTCATACACATATAAAACATTTTTATATAACATATAACATCTTCTCATTACGCTCTCCTTCCCAGCCTCCTTTACTTGCTTCCTGTTTCTGTCAGCCTTCCTCTTATCTGTACTAGTGACCAGCACCCTCACCAGACTTGTGACTGTTAGTTTTGTGACCCATTTCGCTTAACCAGAGCCAACTGTGTAGCCACTGCACTGGAAATGTCCACTGGCACACGGTGGGGTCGTCGGTGTGTTCACATCTGAAGGTAATGGAGTTCTCTGCTCCATCTGAATCTGTAGCAAGGTTTCATCATGAGAGGTAAGGCCCCAGAGTCTCTCCTCCATCTGGGCCTGATTTGACAGGTCCATTCCTTCAAAGATCCAGAGAGGCTTCCTCAGCCGCCTTGAGTTCATGATTTCAGTGTCCAGCCAGAGCCTTCATTGCAGACTTAAACTGCCTTCAGACTATTTTTCTGGCATGACTAGTAGCTGAAACTCAACATGATCAACACAGAAATACCTCAGGCCTTCCTCATATCTGCTGCTTTTAGTCTTCCTCACCTAAGAGGTTGCTAACTCTATCCTGGTTTCTGGGCACCGAAACCTCAGCCTCCTCTCTAGAGCCCCTCCCTTTTCAGATTAGATAAAATGGGAATTCTCACTGTCTCTGTCTTCAAACCCTGTCCTAACCTCCTCACTTCTCCCCACCTCTGTTGCCACCAGCTTAGTCCTTGTTTGTCCCTCACACAAAAGGCTCCCAACCAATGTATCTGCTTCCACTCTGATCTCTTTAAATCTTATTTATAGCATTAAAGATGGGCTAGCCTTGGCTAGGGAGATATCTCAGGTTTAAAGCTGTTGCTGCATGAGCACAAAGACCCGATTTCATCCACAGAACCCCCATGAAAGATCCCAGTGCAATGGAGCACACGTGTGATCACGGTTCTGGGGAGGGAGAGGGGAGTTGCTATCAGTGCTAGCCTAGATAAATCTGACAGCATCAAGCAGGCCAGCGAGAGACTTTGTCTTAAAAAGGGGAGTGTGGCTCTTGAAGAGTGACCCCACAGTTTTTCTCTGGCCCCATGTGCACACATGTGAATGAACACCCACACACATATGTGCACCCACATATACACATAGAAAACAGATTGGTCCTCTCAAAATTTAATCAGGGAAGTCACCCCTTTGCTTGCCCCTCCAGAATCTGTTCTATTATCTCCCCAGCTCTCCTGCCTTCTTCTCCCCACAAGCTCACCCCAGTTCCCCTGCTTCCTGGCATTTTGTGAATCACGATCTGCCTCAAAGTCCCTCACCTGCTTTTCTGTCTCTCTGCAAAGTTCCTCATTTGCTTCTGGCAGTTACATTTCCTCCAGACATCAGAGACTTCTTTCCCCACCTCTTCTGGATCCTTTCTAAGGGATTGTTTCCTTCGAAGTTCTTCTGTGATTCTCCCAACTTAGTTGAGTAACACGGTACCACTGAGCCACATCTTCAGCCAACTCCCAGTGACTTAACACAGTACTCATTGACTCCCAGTGACTTAACACAGCACCAATTGACTCCCAGTGACCTAACACAGCACCATTGACTCCCAGTGACTTAACACAGCACCAATTGACTCCCAATGACCTAACACAGCACCATTGACTCTCAGTGACTTAACACATCACCCATTGACTCCTAGTGACTTAACACATCACCCATTGACTCCCAGTGACTTAACACAACACCCATTGACTCCCAGTGACTTAAAACAGGACTCATTGACTCCCAGTGACTTAACACAGCACCCATTGACTCCCAGTGACTTAACACAGCACCCATTGACTCCCAGTGACTTAACACAGCACCCATTGACTCCCAGTGACTTAACACAGCACCCATTGACTCCCAGTGAATTAACACAGCACCCATTGACTCCCAGTGACTTAAAACAGCACCCATTGACCCCAGTGACTTAAAGCAGCCCCCAGTGATTTGTGCTATAAGCCCGTCTATAAGTGCCCGAGGGTCAGGTGATCCAGATTGGGCTGGGCACTGAGTCACAGCTTGTCATGTCTGACTGCCTTCCGATTTGCAAATTCAGGTAGATAGCAGGCGAGTCTGCTGTGGGACCCACTCAGGAAGAGCAAGGGCTGCCCAGGGAAGGCCTGTGTCTTGGTGATGGTCAGCTGGGCTGCACACAACTTGCAAGTGTCAAGCTCAGCCCTCTCTGGCAATGCCGGCATGTGCATAGTGAACCTGCTGCTGTGATTTGCTTCTTGTTTCTGCCTCGTCTTGGAGGAACTGTTTCTATCAGTCAGCTAGAAACCCCTCCTGAGACTCACTGTCACTTCTGTTGCTCAGTTATCCCCTCCTCAGAGCCACTCTCCCTGACAATGGCTCCCCTCCTTTCCCCCGGTCTTTTACATAACATCAGTCTCCACAGGACGCCCCACTAATATTTAGCTGTGAGTTCCTTCTGTGTCATCTACAAAAGCCTAAGCTTCTTGTTATTAGATTCTTTGAACAGCTCTTGTAAATCACTCAGTGAGGCCTGGGGAGATAGCTCAGCAAGTAAACTTGCTGCACGTTCCCGCCCCAAGCTGCTTTGATCACCGTGTTACCTCAGTAACAGAGAAGCAAAGTGAAACACTGTGCAAAAATGAGACCTGCGTTCAGACCTGTGGCGTCCACACACACGCCTGGGTGTGGCGAGGAGCACCTGCAATCCTAGCGGTGGAGGCCGGATGAGGTGGAGGAATCTTGCCCAGCTGGCCCAGCCCATCAGTGAGCTCCAGGTTCAGTGAGTAGTGGAAGGCACCCAGCGTTGACCTCTGGCCTCTACCTGCACACAAATGTACCTACACATGCTGCATACACAGCTCCCAATCCTCTGAACAAACATGAAAAAAAACCTGGTAGAAATCTAAGACTCTATGAGAAGTCACTGTGGGAGCGAGAAGCAGTGTGACGCCGCATCATACCGTTTATCTCTGCAGGGCTGAGTTTTGTTTGTTTTTTCTAAGTTCTGGGAACATATCCTAGAGGCCTATACACAGACACTCCTGCATCTCCAGGGCTGGGGTAGCTCTTGCTGATCCATCCATCACTCTGCATTTGTGTATGTCTAAACTTTGCGTTATGATATATTGTGCCCATGTAGGAGAACTTCTGAGTTTCTCTTCATACTGCATGCACTGTTTTGATTATTTCTGAAGTGATTCTCCGAGCTTGTAACATACCTGTACTTCTTGCCTGGTGGAGCTGAGGTAAAAACACTCATTAGGGGCTAAGCAGTCAGCATTGCTGAGAGCTTGGGAACTCGTGCTTCTGGGTTTGTCTTGTGTGTGGTATCAAGACAAAACTCTTCAGCACAGGAAGCTACTCCGGTTCAAAAGCAATCTATTAATGCCACAGACAATGACTAGAGTAGCTCTAAAAACACCCAGACAGTGTTCCCTTCTCTCTCTCTCTCTCTCTCTCTCTCTCTCTCTCTCTCTCTCTCTCTTTCTCTCTCTCTCTCCCCATTCACCTATCTTGATTCTACAGTGACAGTGAGTATCACAGTCATATCCTTTCCAAAGAGTTTTATGTCCAGGGTTTGAAATTTTCTTTCAGAGCCTTGCTGTGAAAATTTACTGCTGCCCCAATCAGTAAATTTATGAGGATATAGTGAGGTGAGTTTTCGTGGAATTGAGTACAAGATAGCAGCATGAAAAATTAAGGAGATACGTGCAGAGGAGAGGAGGTTTGCCCAGTAAGAGGCATAAAAAGTGGACTTGCTTATTGCCACTTGAGTGCTAACCCCACCTTTCTCAGGCTTCAACAAGATCTCATAGCCAAATCTAGATGGTAGACTCTGGGATTGTCTGTTCTGGAACAGGTGCCTGATATAGGCCATGTTTTCTCCTATGCCCATCAAGTCCTTGCTCTCTTTGGGTCACTGCAGTGGTGAATCTATATGACTGAATTTCCACCTGAAGTCAGGTACAAACAGCCTTTTGTTTGAGACCCTTTGCCTCAATCCCTGCTCTTCTGAGCACCCAGGACCAGCTTACACCCCGGCAGGTTGTTAGGGTTTGGTTTCTGTACACTCAGACCCTGGTTGGAAATCTGAATGGACTGAATGCTGATACTGGGAGTACGATTACCTTCCTGAACTGAACCACAGGAAGCATTATTCACTGTTGAAGTTCCGGTGCCTTATACTCTGTCTAAAATATGAAAGAAAGTTAAAAAAAAATGAATGACTAAATATATTCCTTGGACTCTGATTCCACCTCATTGACACGATCTTTTTTGAATAGCTCAACCACATGACCCAAACTCACTTCACTCATCATTTGAGATTATGAATCTTCAGCTCTCTGCCCACATATGGGACTACCCACGGGTGGCTAACCTGGTGCGGGACAATTCTGTCAATCATGTTTTAAATAAACGCTGATTGGTCAGGCAGGAAGTATAGGTGGGAAAACCAGACAGGAAGTAGAGGTGGCACAAGGAGAACAGGAGAAATAGGGAAGCAGGAAGCTTCCCTGGCATTCCTGCGCAGATCTCCAACAAGGCAACATGTAGCAGCCCAGCTGAGAGAAGGTACTGGCTATGTGGCTGACAATGGGTTAATATAACTTATGGGAGCTAGTAAGAAGCCTGAGATAATGGGCCAATCAGTTAATAACCTAATGTAGACTCTCTGTGTGATTTTCTTTGGGGCTTGCTGGCTGTGGGGTACTGGGTAGGACAGTAACCCCAACGAGCCAGCCCTCATGTTACACTAACCCAGCACTTCCATCTCTCACTTCCTGGGGAAGAACAAGGCTCAGAGGGTTGTAGCTCACTCATTCGCTGCCCATCTCTCACCACTTGCACCTGATGGTGGGAGGAAGGACTGCCCTCTGTCCACTTTTAGGGATGATGCAAACCATCTTTGAAAGCAAGCATTCCCCTACTAAGTGGATGGCAAAATACTTTTTGAAGAGAAGGAAGGAGAAATCCCTGGCTCTTGTTCAGGATTTTGAAGGCAGATTTAGTCCTGGCAGTAGGAAAAAAAATTCAATTTCATTTAGGAGAGATTTATTTACTTTTGAAGTACTTTGAGATGTCTGGAACCATGGGATGAAAAACAACAACAACAAAAAAGCCAGCTGGTCATGGCTTCTGCTCTCTAGGGATTAACAACCTAGAGTTCAGGTAGCGTCAATAATGTTGGAGGAAGTAGGTGCGGTAATTCCACCATCAGAGAGATTTAACAGGCACAGCACCTGGGGCACTTACAGATTTTATTTATTCCTGAGAGACCGAGGAAGGCAGAAGCCCTAGAGGGTTACATCTAGTTTTTGTTCTTTCCGAGATTCTGTCTTTTGAATTAAGTGTGATTCATGATAATAACCCAATGTCTAAAACCTGGATGAATTCGGAGTTAAGCATTAATGTGTGACCTTTCAGGCCATCCTCTCTCGGTCCACTTCTTCTCCACAATCACTTACATCGATTTCAAGTGCATTCTTCCTGGGTGGTGTTGTGTCAACAATGCAGGTAAGAGTAGACATTGCATCTTTTTTCTTACTTAAAAGTTAATTTTGTATACATTCTTCATATAGCTTTTGTTCCTTCGCAGTAGAATCCCAGACATGATTATATAAATACAAATAGAGACTCTCTTGATTCTTTTTTATAAAAGCAAACTAAGGAAGTCTTATTTTTTATTTATCATTTCCCTATGGGTGGATACTTGGAGTTCTTCCCGTTGTCTTTTATTGAAAATACTTTTGCATAAGCTGGGCATTGGCAGTGCACACCTTTCATTACAGCAGTCAGGAGGCAGAGGCAGGTGGGCCTATGAGTTCGAGGCCACCCTGGTCTACAGACGTGAGTAGTCAGCTAGAACAGCCATGGCTATGGAGAGAAACCCAGTCCTTAAAACCAAAACAAAATAAAATGTTGCATAAACCATTACTTCACCATTTCATATGTGAGAGAGTGTTTCTTGAGGGTGGGCAGGGAACATCCACTGAGACTACTCACAGACCTATTTTATTTTATTTTAAATTCAAGTTAATCTTAAGTCTCAGAGATACGAGTTTTGGTGTAGAGACTCCGGTATTGTTTTTCTCATAGCTACGACAAAATGTCTGCTGGAAGCAACACAAGGAAGGAAGGATTTATTCTGGCTCAGGATGTGAAGGGACACATTTGATCTATCATGATAGACAGTAGGAATGGGAGACAACTGGCCACATTGCATCTGGCAGAGTCAAGAAATGATGCGGGAGAATTGTCTGTATTCTGTCAATCATGTTTTAAATAAATGCTGATTGGCCAAGCAGGGAGTATAGGTGGGAAAACCAGAAAGGAAGTAGAGGGGAGAACAGGAGAATTTGGGAAGCAGGAAGCTCCCTTGGCATTCCTGTGCAGACCACCAAGGAGGCAACATGTAAGCTGTCCGGCTGAGAAAAGGTACTGGCCATGTGGCTGACATAGATAAGAACAATGGGTTAATATAAGTTATAAGAGCTAGTAAGAAGACTGAGCTAATGGTCCAATCAATTTATAATTTTATGGAGACCTCTGTGTGATTTTCTTTGGGGCTTGCCGGCTGTGGGGTACCGGGCGGGACAGTAACCCCAACGAGCAGACCCTCATTGTTACAAAGAAACCTAGAGGGAGCGATGAAAGCTATCACTCCATTTCCTTTCTCTTTCTCACCTTTTCATTCAGTCCAGGATCCCAACCCATAGGATGGCACTGGATGAATTCAGGATGGATCTCCTTCCTCATTTAAACATCTCTGGCAAGGCTTTCACTGACACGCCAAGAACTGTGTCTCCTAGGTGATTCCAAGTACAGTTGTGATCATCCAAGTACAGATGTGATCAGCCATCACAGTTCCCAAAGACAACAGCTACAGATCCTTTAATGGCTGAATTACAATCCCGTGAGAAATCAACCAAGACACACGGGAACTGCTTCTTCCTGAACAACCTACTAATATGATTGGGTCCCCTTATCAGATATGGATTTCCAGTTCCACCAGTGTTTGCTTTGGCCTGTTTCATAGTTTAGTCAGCGTTTGTCAGTTTAGTCACCAAATGGTACTGAGCACGTAATAACTTGAGGCCCGGTGGACATGGGAGTGAAGGGGTCCTTACTCTCTAGCTCATGCAATATACAGAGATAGAAGCAGATAGCTAGGAGGTGTTGCTATAAACTCATGTACTGGGAAAGCTCTAACAGCCCCACCTTGTCTGTGTATGCTCTCTGCAATAGAGCAGAACCCCACATGTGAAGCAGAGGACTGGAGCCTGAAGGCTTGGATTTTGCTTTGATGAGTGACACATTTAAATGTGCAGCTTTTCTGAGTTATCACTTCTTCATTTGGAATGCATGGGAGTATCAAATGACGCAAGCATTTCAAAGTGCTTTGTAATTATTATTTATATTGTCTCTTCCCAGGAAACAGCACCATGAGAACAATCAAGAGTTCGGATAATTTCGTGATAATTACCATATGTGTCTTTGGTCCTTTAGAGGCTCTCAAGCCCCTTTGGTTTTTTTCAGATACATTTGTCTGGGTCACCTGCAATCACAAACAGTCATTAAAGTTCTCCTGCAATCAGAAATTCATAAGTACCTGTGGAGTTCTCAGTCACAAGTGGGGCAGCTGTATCACCCCCCCTTCCCCAAGGTTTGGGGATCATCATGGAAGAGGGGACAGAAAGGTTGGAAGAGTCAGAGGTCAGGAAGGACTGGAACAAAACAGTGTTATCTGGGCAAGAGGGGACCACCACACCCATGAACTCCCAGCAGCTGGGGTTGGCAGCACAAGATCTTCACAAGATCAGGTTGCCAACATTCCAGCATGGAGGAGGGAGCTCATGAGTCACTACTCCTCACTGAGGAGCTGCTGTCATTTAACAGCATTTGGGGTAGAGAGTCTGTTTTTGTTTTTGGGTATGTCCCTTGGTAGGTTGACCAAGCTCCAGTGGGTGGCCCCACGTCCATAGTTTATGACTAACGTATATAAGTTTCAGTGGATTATTTATTTACTTCGGCTTATCAAGACAGGGTTTTTTTTTTTTTTGTGTGTGTGTGTGTGTAGTCTTGGCTATCCTGGAACTAACTCTGTAGACCAGGCTGGCCTCAAACTCACTTATGTCTACCTGCCTCTGCCTCCTGAGTGCTGGGATTAAAGGCGTGTGCCACCACTGCCTGGCAGGCTATTTACTATAAAAGAGGATATGCATTGGAAGGGACCAGGAGGTGAAGGTGAATCCGGAGGAGTTAGGGGGTGAATATGATCAAAACACATTGGATGCACATATAAAATTATCAAACAATTAATTAAAAATGCAAAACTTCTCTCCCAGTGTTGTTTGCACCTATTTCCTGGAGGTTGGCTTGGCATGTCACTTATGGTGACCCACCCATCTATTCTTACTGTTGTCAGTGTTAACTCTATTACCATACAGTCACCAAATTGATGATGATCTTGCCTTTAACAATGTGAGGAGAGATTTTTGTTTTTGAGGTGATGTCCTTGGAAAGTGTTCCAGAAGTTATTGGGTAGACTCCTGTATGAAGGGATGAGAATGGTTCCGTGGAGAAAGCACTTGCCCCACACATGTGAGGATCCTGGAAATACACACAATGCTGGACGCCATAATATGCTCTTGTAATTTCAGTGCATCTTTGACAAATTAGGGGGTAGAGACAAGAGCGTCCTCAGAAACACTCAGGCTGACTAGCCTTAGTGTGTGCAGCAGGGAAAATAAGATATCCGTAGCAGGACAAGATGGAAGATGAAGACCAGTTCTGAAGTTGTCCTCCAACCTCAACATGCTTGCCATGGCATGAGCACACCCACATTTACACACACAAGAACTTACACACACACACACTCACACACACATACACACACACACCCCTAAAGGATTCCTATAGGCAACTGACATATATGTATCCATTCAAGCACAGAACCCAGGCCTTTGTGACAGCCATGATAATGTTGCGGAATGCAATTCAGGCTGCAACCAGACAGCAACTCAGGGTTAGTGAAGTAACCTAGATAAGCAGCATCTGCAGTCAGCTACCATCCTTCATATTAGGGTCACCAGAGGAAGACATGTTATCACCAGCATCCGAGAGGCGGGCCTGCCTTGTGGGACTTTGGATCACAGAAAAGGCAGCCCCGGATGAGGCCAATTTCCCACCTCTGAGGAGATGAGAATGATATTTCCTGCCTTTCCCTTCCTCCTACTTCTTTCTTCTGCTAGTGACGATGGTTGGCAAAGGTGCCTGGGGCAAGGATTTTTGTCAAAGAAAATGAAACATTCCATCTGAGAGCAAACAGGCAAGGGAGCAGCCTGGAACAGTCTTAGAGAGTGTTCCACTGAGAAGGAACCAGAGCCATCACCCGAAAGGCCATGTGCATGAAATGGTTGGAACCCTACTGACATTCACATGATTGCTGAGGCTTCTTCTCATTGGTTGTTATTGTCAATGTCTCCTTCTCATGGGTTACAGGAAGAAGCTCTCTAAGACTTTGTGTTTAGCCACAGTCCCCAAGTCTGGATCAGAATGATAGACTTTTAGGACTGTATTATCACTAGACATCACCCATCTTCAACATCTCCATTTTGTAATATGTAAAAAACTGAGGCCTGGTGAGATTAAGAGAGTCCGGACCATACCACATGTGAGCTGATTTCACAATGTCCCTTTTCCTCTACCTGAGTCAATTTCACTTAAGTTCCCTTTTGATCCACTATTTTAATATATTCTTCTGAAAACATTTAACTATCCCCTCCTCCTACTTCAGAATTTCCGCGTGTGGAGATAAGTGTGGACAGCCTCTTCAGGTCTCTTACACAAATCACATTCAGTAAGTTATTATTTTCTCCCACTGTCTCTTCCTCACCGGATGCAAGTTATTTTGAGTTTGAGAGAATAAACATTGAGCTCAGATTTAAATCAGCTTGTAGCTTATTCTGTGGGAGGGTCAGGTGGCATGGCTTTCCCTTCTCCTGCATTGTTCTGGTGTGAGCTTGCAAGAGTCCTTTCCATGAAAAGAGTTTCTGTGATTTTATTGCCAGTAGAGGAGAACAGAAAACTAATAGTATCATTTTCACTGCAGGTTTTATTTCCCTGGTGATGGGTAAAGAAATTGCTTCAGTGAGGAAAAGCCAACATAATATAAGTGTGGAAGTCTGTGGACACTGGGCCCACTGCTGGCCCAGACAGTGTGAAGAGTGAGGGAAAGTGAGGTAGAACCTTGGAGGGAGTACAGAGTGGGGGAGGAGTGGGGGCTGGAGGAGAGTGTGAGGGACGAGGAAAGGAAGCTCATATTCATCTTTGACGGAAGATCCGAGTCCTGAAGGCTTTGTGCCAGCATCAAGCAGCTGCTTTCTCTAGTTTGGTTTTTATCTCTGGGTGGAAGATGAAAACAAAAAGATCCATTGACCCTAAAGATAGAAAGAGCTAAGGAGGGATGGTAAGAGAGAGATGGGACAAAGGAGAGACACAAATGGAAGAGAAAGTCCCGTGGCAGAACAAGATCCCCAGAAGGACTGTGAGTTGTCCCAAAGCAAACCGAGTAAAGATGTGCTCTTGGCCATCAACACAAAGACTCATTTTTGGTTTTCTTCATGGTGAGGCACTTAGATGGAGGACACATTTCTTTGACACCGAGAAGGTGTCACTGTAGGTGTCGGAAGCTGAGGTCACTGTAGTATGAAGCTGCAGGGATCTGTCACAGGACAGAATGGACCCCCCCATTCAGGGAGGAGTGGAAGAAGGAAAACAGGGACGCTGTCTCAGTCTGGGGTGGGCGAGGCTTTGTGTCCACCAGGTGCTCAGCCAATGCGTGGTAGTCTTTATTCCCTTCTCTATACTTAGCTAGAGCTCTGGTGATGCCAACTGAGTGAGTCACACACGCTTTTAAAATAGTTGTGACCACTGGATTGATCTTCAGTGGTTAAGAGGACTAGAGAACATTTGCTGCTCTTGCAAGGGACCCAGGTTCTGTCCCAAGCACCCATAGGGCAGCTTACAACTGTCTGTAACTCCAGGGGACCCAGCACTCCCTTATGACTGCCTTAGGCAGCAGGCTCGCATGCTGTGCACAGACATATATGCAGGTAAAACATTCGTACACACAAAACACTGACCTGTATTTGGTCAATGATACTGAAGGGTCGGGAGCTAGAGGAGGTGAGAGGGAAAGCCTCATGCAGTAACAGAGGTAGAGGGGCAGTGGGGAAAATGTCCTAGAGGCTGATTTCAGGAGCATCGAATGGACAGTAAGTGCATTCTCATCAGCTGGAGGGAGAAGCGGGAGAACTAGCTTGACATTCTCAGTCACTTTGGTGGTTATGGTATTGGTGGAGAAAAAGAAACTAGAATTAAAGTTTCCAATCATTGCATTCTACTGAAACCTCGAGTGCATGACACCTGGTGTCTTAGCTACTGTTCTGTTGTTGTGGAGAGACACCATGACCAAGGCAACTTGTTAAAGAAAGTATTTTACTGCGGGCTTATTTACAGTTTTCAAGGGTGAGTCCATGTCCGTGATGGCAGAAGCATGGCAGAAGGCAGGCAGACATGGCCCTGGGGCAGTAGCTGAGAAGTTACATCTTATCCAGAGAGGGAGAGAGGTGGGGGAAGAGGGAGAGGTGTGTGTGTGTGGAGGGGGACTGGGTCTGGTTGGAATGAGTTTTTGAAACATCACAGTCCACCCCCAGTAATACACTTTCTCCAACAAAGTCACACCTACTCCAACAAGGCCACACCTCTAAACCCTCCCCAAAATAGTTACACTAACTGGGGACCAAGCATTTGAACCTATGAGCCATGGGACTCATTCGAACCACCACTCCTGGATTTTCTTAATCTTGGGACCACTGATGATTCTCTTCGTCACCCCCTTTCCTCTTCCTACTCTCTCGTCCCTCTCTCAAGTTAGAAGACTCTGTTTCTGTTGCTCGCTGTTGAACTATCCCAAATGGTCACAGGTGCCCCATTCTTCTATGACGTCACTGATGTCTCTGCAAGGCCTTTGGGCTCTAAGCTTTCTTTTAGTAAATGCCTCTGCATCTGAGATAATTAACACCATCCCAGCACGCAGTCAAATGGCAAAGGGCATAAACTTCTTTAAAGCCCAGAATGAGCCTCCCTACTCTACAGATTCTTGAAGTTTTACAAACTTCAGTGGAAGATATTTTGTGTCTACCAACGTCACGTGTTGAAACCGGACTATCCAATGGGAGAACTATTTTTGCTATCTTCCTTTCTGATGAGGCCATGGCAAGAAGTCTTCTGTCTGCAGGTGTAAGAACAATTCTCAGCAAGAGCTCAATGCTGGGAGCTGGAGAGATGGGTCAGCATTAAGAGCATGTGTTACGCCCGCAGAGGAGAGGAGTTCAGCATCCAGCACCCACATACAACTCCTAACACCCTGTATATCCAGTTCCAGAACATTGGATGCTCTCTTCTGGCCCCACATGTGCGCATATAAATAGACGTATATACATAAACAAACATAAGACAAATTTTTAAAACAAATAAAAGAACTAATCCCTGCAGATGCCCTAATACCAAGCTTCCAGCCTTCACAACCGTTTGAGGCGCCGTGCCTCATTAACCTGCTCTGACTTAGGTGTAACCCTCCCTAGACAATAGTTGTATTAGAACAAGAGAAGCAGTAAAATGGTGGGAGAGGTGAAGCCTAGTTTTGCTACCTACCACTGAGGCTCTTGATCTCCCTGGGCAGAATTTATTTTCCTTTTCTGTGGCATGGGCTTAATACCTGCTTCGCGGGGCAGATAAAGTCACAGAGTTCATCCATTTCAAGGGTCTCGTAACACCTGGCACTTAATCAGACGTGTGTCTAGACTTCCCCATTTGAATGTATGCATCCAACACTTGTGCTTAAGGGGATGCATTTTGTGGGTTCGGAATAAGGACTGGGGATTTCGTACTCCTTAGACATGTGGATTCTTGATCAGAAACATTAAGATCAGAGCTTATAATAGGCAGGTACCGAAAAAGCCAAGAGTTTAAAGACAACGGAAAGGCAGAGAGCCAGTGATGCTCAGATTAAGGAAATTAAGTGTGGAGGGAGAAGGAGAAGGAGGGAGGGGAGGAGGAGGGAGGGAAGAGGAGGAGGGAGGGGAGGAGGACAAAGAGAGAAGGAAGTTGAAAGGCACAAGAGTGGAGCAGAGAAGAAAGTACATGAGACATAGAGAAGGTCGTAGCCAGCTGGCCTAGAATGGAGGTCTTTGCCTGTAATCTCAGCACTCAGGAAATGCCTGTGTAGCACGAATAATAAAAACCCAGAGACAGACATTGGGGTTCAACCTGAAGACCAGAAAAACAAAGCAGTCATTGGCTCTTACTTCTCCCTCAGACCAAAACGGTGATCCTGAGGCCACGAATCCTCAGGCTGAGACTGAGCTGAGACCTATCTCCTCCTGTTTGATATTCCCTTCATGCTGGGACTAAAGGCCTGCATCACTACCGCCTGGCCTCTCCAGCTAACTAGGGCAGCTATCTAGTCTGTGTGGCTGAGCAGTGGGGCTGTTTTGCTCACTGATCTTCAGCCAAGCTTTAGTAATTAGAATACAAACAAAATCTCACTACATGCCTGCAGAAGACTGGGGGAGTTGAAGGCCAGCCTGGGCTACACAGACCCTGGAGAACACATAATAGCCAGCCAACCAACCAAACTTAAAACAACAACTAACTGAGATGAAATATTCATAGCCAGAGATAGAACATGAATTTTTAGTTTTTCCTCATCTGAAACCGGTAACTCCCGAGTTTTTCTATGACCTAATGCCAAAGCCATGGAGATTGCAATGTGGCTAGAAAAGCAGAGCTAGCATCTGCATAAAGCTAGAATTTCTAAAAGCTACGGAGGCTCTCATTAAATATACTTTAATTTCTGTGTGTTCTCTCCACTGTACCTTAAAATAAATGTATTCTTTATGATCTGGAGAGATGCCTACTCTTCTAATTTGGAAGGAATATAAATGTTGGTAGGATGTCCCTGGAGACAGTTACTACCTATCGTCATTAAAGGAGAAAGTAATGAGAGAGAAGGAGATTAACCAGTTAGTTGGGGGAATTTACAGGAAAAAAAAGGGGGGAACTGGTGCCTCGGGGCCTTATGTTGATAATTGTCCTGGCAGAGAAGGAGACACATGAGCAGAAAAGGAATGCAAAGGAAGGGAGACTCATCCGAGGAAGTGCTAATTGAATACAGCAAATAAGCCTACGTGGAGATGGCTCAGTGGGTTAAGCAGGAGGTATGAGCTTAAGGACATGGGTTCAGATCCCCAGCACCCATATGAAAGCCACGCAGGCACAGCAGCGCACATCTGTAACCTCAGTGCTGGGATGGAGGGAGCAGGGGGTGGGTGGAGCATATGGAGACAAGAGTATCCCAAGGGCTTAGCCTAAATGGCATGTTCAGGTTCAGGGAGAGTTTCTGCCTCCAACATTAACGTGAAGAAACAAATCAGAAAGACATCTCTAGCTGCCACACATTGCCCACTCAGGCAAGAGTACCTCTGTGTGTGCCTCTGTGTGTGTGTGTGTGTGTGTGTGTGTATACACTGTGACTATTTAAAAATGTTGCTGCTATTACAGTTGCATTATTTATGATGATGATGATGTCACATAGTACAGTTATTTAAAATGTTCGTATTATTCCAAATATTCAACATATGACCAGAATCAGAAATTCAAGAGTTAAACTGGTGACAGCCACCTCGACATCCCTCATATCTTTGAGCTGCGCAGGATGAAACCCTTGATGCTAACAGAGTTAGCAAAAGCACATCCCTGAACTGAGAACTGTCACGGGGCTCTTTCTTGGCTTCACCTGCCCACAGAGCGTGTTAGGTGTCTTCTGCTTAATGAAATGTCACCTTTTCCTAGTGCATAATCAAATAATTGTTTAAAGTAAAGCAGAGAATGTGAAAGGTGGCAGTGTTTGTAGCTTGGAGCATAATTCATCGTGATGCTGAGTCAAGTCTCCTGCTTGGTGGAAGATGTCACCTTGCAGGACATGTAACCTTTCACTACACGACACGTCACCAATTATAGCAAATTTCCCTTTATCCAGAGTGTCTGGAGATAGGTGCTATGTATTTCTAGTATTCTAGTTAACTGGCTATTGACACACAACCTGATTTCCACAAGAGTGTAAATTCAGCTTCTCTGGATGGTGGCCATACTGTTTGACCATTCTGATCCTGATACTTTTCTTTGGGTTAACCTTTTAGAAGAGGGACTTATTTGCCTCAACTCAAACCCTCCATGAGCTCCCATAGCCAATGAGATAATGCCATTGTACCGGCTGTTTCTGATTCCCGGCACATCACTCACATCTCTGCTTACGGAACACTGGCCCCATCCGATGCCTCCTCGGCCTTTGTTGGCCTCGCGTTGCCTCTTCCCTCCACAGATATTCGGGTCGTTTTCTGCACATGCAATGCCATTTCTCTGTCCTTGGAACTCAGGCAACTCTCTTCTCTTGTGGAACTTTTCTCTGTCTCTCTCTGTCCAATCCCAGTTTTTTACTGAGATCTTCCTCATCTGAAATCCTACACTGCTGATCTCTGCATTACAAGGAACTAGCTTTAATACTTATTTCTATCATGCAATTGAAAATTGAATCAGTTTTCTTACATGTGTTGCTCATGTCAGTTCCCTAGG
This sequence comes from Dicrostonyx torquatus, assembly GCA_028555095.1. Lineage (NCBI taxonomy): Eukaryota > Metazoa > Chordata > Mammalia > Rodentia > Cricetidae > Dicrostonyx > Dicrostonyx torquatus. Next base: position 1,836,063 of record JAQHUG010000135.1, read on the forward strand.
TCACAGCATGTAGTAGGTACGCATTCAGTCCATGGACCCCGAAGCCTCGATATCATCATGGAAATGGGTCAGAGTGTGCTCTCTCTCTCGGTTGATTCGTAGAACACTCCAGGATCTCACAGTGCTTTTGATTTATTATGATTAGCCTCAAACCTCATTAGCAGGGCTGCAAATTAGTTGGATAACTGTTTTCTCCGGTTTGAGCTTCTGAACAAAACTGAGGATAAGTACATTTAGCAACCTGGGGACTGGCAGAGCCTAGCGGGGAAAGACAAGTGTTCATCAGCCTCTCATGAAACATAGTGAACAGCACAGGGAATCAGAAGAAAATGAAGTCTTCCTAGACTTGAGATAATCTTGTCTAAGAGAGTCTAATTATTATGTTAGAGTGTCATCAAAACTTCTGTGTTAATCCCACCCACTCTCTCCCAGGATCGTGATTTTTGGAAACACAGCTATACCAAAAGACAATACTTCCTCGGCCCTGCCACCAGGCAACAGCAAGGCAACTTCCTGCTCAATCAACAGAGCCACAACAGGGGATTGATATTTTATTTTCTTCCCTGCCCTGTCTCCTTCAGGACATGGTATTGATTTCCCAGCTGGCACAGTTACTGCCCACAACGCCGTGCCTGTGGACTGGCAAACATCCATGTAGACATGCACTGTAGACAAAACCAGCAAAGAGACCAGTCACCAAACATGGGTGACAGGGCCATGTCTGTGATGCCAGGCCGTGCTGTGCACAGGATCAATCCAGAAATGAGAGGAAGAAATGTAAAAGGGAGGGTGGAATCGGGTGACGACTGGCCCACTGCCAGATAAACTTGTGTAAACAAATCAAGAAGTAGATGCCAGGAAGAAAAATAGACCAGCCCAGACAGTCAGTACATATCTCTGAAATTTGCACAAAATGAAAGGACAAAGCAAGAGGCATCGTCACTATGGAGCATTCTGGATCATTCTGGATCATTCTGGAACATTCCGGAACATTCTGGAATTGTGTCTTCAGAAAATATCTTCATGGGCTTGGAATCCAGAAAAGAACCTTAGTGGTAAAAGAATTTGCTAATTCAGTCCCTTTGGCATTGCTATGCCCTCTTGCACCAGTAAAGTCCAGTAATAGGTCTTTATTGTTGTTGTTTTTTTAAATAATATAAAAGGATGCCCACTAAAGTTGGTGCCTATATCTGCTGTGGTGACATATAAAGGGAATTCTCCAGGCAGAGCCATATTCCCAACATAGGCATACACAGTTCTTTAGAAATGAGCCATTGCTGGGGAGTCAGACTGTTAGGAATATGCACCAAAGAGTCTCTTTCTTAGATGTATATGATCATTCTTGTCTGGTTGTCTCTGTAGGGATGGAGAGCTCACTGACCCACTGACCACTCTTTCCAAGCAGCTCTCTCTCTCTCTCTCAGCCTTTGACACTGACCAGTTCTGACTGTGCCCCACTCCACCTGAGACCCTCTAAATGACAGACTCTGCAGTGTGGCAGTAAGAATGAGACCACTTGTGTTTTACAGAGAAAGACACCAGGTGAGAATTCTTAAGGATTCAAGACTCAAGATCATAGAGCCAAAATCTGGGAAACTCCAGATCTGAATGCCTCGCCATTAAATTATATCACACGATCTTCAGAGACCATGCAAACAAGTCACCCTTTGGTGTTTTCATGCTGTGTTGTCAGGCGGGAGGGGGGGGCGATGCTTTCCTTGCCTTATAATTTCAGAATGCTCTCTTCATGGTTTTTCCCACCATACACTCGGGCAGATCACTGTGGCAATGAAAGCATGTGGCAGATGTCCCCAGACACCTGGCTGTTGTTCCCTCCCCGCCCTTTTCCTGCATCTAGGCCCTCAGCCCACGGGGTGTTCCCAACACCTGCAGGGTAGATCTTCCCACATCAGTTCATCCTCTCTGAAAACAGCTGAACACACCCAGATAGGTGCCACACCAGCCCAGGAAGAGACCTGAAGTCCAATCAAGCTGAAAATCAAAACCAAACAGCACACATCTAATTTGTGATCTCATCCATCATCTATGTAGCAGGGATTAATTTTTCAAGTGATTACCATGGGGATAGGTGTCATTACGTGTCACTTCAGTAACTTACCAAACCACTTTGAACTCTAACTTCCACACCTGCAAAGTAAAGATTTATTATATTTATATACTGTATATAGATGATGATTGTGTGTGTGTGTGTGTGTGTGTGTGTGTGTGTCCACGCATGCACCCTCCTGTGGAGGCAGGAGACAAACTGTGGGAGTCGGTTCTTTCCTTCAACCACGTGGGTCCTAGGATCAAACAGAGGTCACCAGGCTTGACGACAGGTACCCATCTCAGTAACCCTCAAGATGAATATGAAAAAAAGATGAATTAAAATGCAAATTATTCATTAGATACATGGATGATTCTTGTACCATAAAAACACATTTTGAGAGTGTCAGTTTTGGACTCTGTGCTTTATTGATTAGAGCTCTCACAGTTTAGTTAACAGTGTCCATTCTGCAGGGCTCTGACATCTAGGAAACGGGATGTCATGAGAAATAAAAGGATGCATTACTAGACCGAGAACAGAGATCTGGGTTCCAATTCTGTCTCTGATACCTGCTCTTCTGCAAACTATTTGGATCTATGAGTACTATTTTTCTCTTTTAAAATTCAACAGCATCTTGGTTTTCCATGTCTATCTCATTGAGCTCTTGAGCAAAGTGATACACACGCAGCCTTTCCGACACCTAAGGTGGTGGCCATGTACCAGTGGTGACAGTTTCCATTGCTCATGCATCTCATCTGTGTAATCTTCATGCTAATCCCATTTCCTTTGAAAACTTGAGCCCAGAGTGACATCCAATTGTTTGGTAAAGCTTAACTGTCACTGAGCAGGACAGCCAGGTTTCAAAACCAAGCTACTAACTTTTGGTGTCCTTACTCTTAAATCAAATCACACAAATTACTACAATTGCAGAGGAAATGCAGTGTCAGCAATTGCATATGATTTAACCTTTATTGTTATTCTGTGCAAAGAATTTCGGAAAGCCAAGAGAATAAAACTATTGAGTAGTGGCTTAGACTAGATTTTCTGATACTAGGCTAAAGGCCAGGAGCTCGGAGTCAGTAGAAATCTGTTCTGTGTGGCATAGACACCCATAATTCAGCCACTGCTCACCATCAGGGGAGGGAAGGCAGGAACCTGAAGCAGAGACCATGGAGCTGTGCATCCTGACTTGCTCAGCCTGCTTTCTTACATAACCCAGGACTACCTGCCAGGGAATGACACTGCCCTAAATAGGGTGGACCCTCCACATCGGTCATTAATTAAGAAAATTCCCCAAAGATTTGCTCAGAGGCCAATCTAACAGGCATTTTCTCTCGGTTGAAGTTCTTTCTTCCCACATATCTTTGGTTTTTGTCAGATTGACAAATGTGTGTGTGTGTGTGTGTGTGTGTGTGTGTGTGTGTGTCCAGGACAGAGGTGAAAATCTTTTCACACAGATTTCTGAGAGATAAGGTAAAGATAGAAGGGATGGTTTCATACTTTATTCAGTTTTTTTTTTAAATGACCATACACAAGGTCTGGCATAGTATTGGCTCAGTATCACATTGACAAGAATTTTGATGTTGCTTATTTGGTATGTCTGGAGATTGGGTAGCTGACTAGTAGGGAAAAGACATATAGAGGGCTGGGGAGATGGCTCAGTGGTTAAGAGCATTGCCTGCTCTTCCAGAGGTCCTGAGTTCAATTCCCAGCAACCACATGGTGGCTCCCAACCATCTGTAGTTGGATCTGGTGCCCTCTTCTGGCCTGCCAGCACCAGAACACTGTATACATAATAAATAAATAAATCTTTTTTTTTTAAAAAAAGAAAAGACATATAGACTATTAAGGTTTTCTTGTCTGGGGATCCCAAAGGCAAGATCTTGTGCCATGGGTATAAGCAGGTACCTCCTCCAGGGATGGTATATAGTCTTATTGTGAGTCACTCTTCTGCAGAGAAAAGAGAGGGCTTAGACTTAGAATTGAAGAATCTCTTCTCTGGGCTTCTGTCTAGCCAGCCATGAATGTGGGGAGAAGAATCTGGATTTCCATTCAGACTGAGTTTGCTGTCAGGTGGCAGGATTTTGGTGTGTTGTTTGGAGACTGTCTTATGGAACTGGTGTCTCTTATAGCGATGTGGGTTGTCATTATTGGTTAATGAAAAAAGCTACTTTGGCCTACAGCAGGGCAGAATATAGCCAGACTGGAAGAGATATATATAGAGAGGAGGCAGAGTCAAGGAGACACCATGTAGCTGCTGAAGGAGAAAGGCACTGGACCACTAGAATCGTACTGATAGGCCACAGCCTTTTGGTGATACATAGATGAACAGAAATGGGTTAATTTAAGACGTAAGAGTTAGTTAGTAAAAATCCTGAGCTAATAGGTCAAACAGTGTTGTAATTAATATAGTTTCTGTGTGATTATTCGTGTCTGGGCAGCTGGGAAATGAATGAGCAGTCTCCTTTTACATTACAACATTGCTTGCAGTTGCGTTCACCATCATTATAGATCAGTAGGTAGGTAAGCCACAGGTTGGCCATGTGGATTCTTTTCTACTTTGGTCTGAAATCATTTGAAGTCACAAAAGTATTTTCAAGTCTTCCCCAAATGACTGTGATGGCTAATTTTAATTGTCAGCTTGATATAAATCTAGAGTCACCCAGGAAAAGAATGTCAGTGAAGGATTATGTAGAATTAAGTTGGCCCATGGGCATGTGTATGGGGTTTGTCTTGATTGTGATAACTGACATGGAAAGGCCCCACCCACTGTGGGTTTGGGTCCTAGACTGTGCAAAGGAGGGAAATGGAGCTGAGCAGTAGGAATGCACGCATTAATTTCTCTCCGCTCTTGACTGTGATGAAACTAGGTTCTTGTAATAAACAATATTTGTTTCTCACAGCCCTATCAGTGGGGCCATGCAGGAACACAGCTCCAGCACATCCGGTGTCTGGTGAGAGTTTGCTTTCTTATTTATACATATCATGTTCTTGCTGTGTCAGCTTGTAATAAAAGGGAAGAATGGACTTTGGGGATTTTCCATGGGGCACTAATTACATTTATGAGGACAGAGCCTCCCCAAAGTTCCCACCTCTTAAACCCAATGCTGTGAGGATTTGGACTCCAAAGTAAGACTCTTGTCGGGGGGGCACATTTAGCTAGCTGCTCACAGTACTGAGGGAGAACTCGAAATGATAATAACACCGGTAGTGGGGAGTTATAGGTCAAACTAGAGCATACCAGAAGACTCCAGGAGGAGAATCTTCAAGCTAAAATTGATAGAACGCCTGATGAGAGGATTTAGATAACTAATAAAGAGCTTGAAGTGAAGTTAATGATATTACCTAGAAAGTCAAACAGAATGAACAATTACTGACTTCAGGGAAGGAAAACAATTATACTTAACATCAAAAATAATTATTTTGGTCCATCTGGGTTGCTATAAAAACTGTTAGAGACTGGGTGGTTTATAAACAACAGGAGTTTATTCTACAGAGTTGTGGGGCTTGAGAAGACCAGGACCAGTGCAGCAGCAGATGCTGGGCCTGCTGAGGGTCTAGCTCCTGGCTCATAGGTGGCCACCATTTTACTCTGTACTCACAGGGCAGAAAGAATGATTATTTTATGAGGTCTCTTTTATTAGGACACTGGTAAGGGCGTGGTCCTCATAATACCTTTTGCAGGCTCCAACTCCCACTGTTATTACATTGGAAATTAGGATTTAACATAGATTTTGGGAGAATCCAAGTGTGAAGGCCTGTCAGAACAATCATAACATGTCCCACAGCTCAGATGTAAATAATATTTATAGATTCTTAAAAACATTATTTAATGTGTATGGGTGTTGTACCTACCTACATGCATGAATGTGCACTGTGTGTGTGCAGTGCCTACATAGACCAGAAGAGGGCATCATTTTTTGAAGCTGGATCTACAGACAGTTGTGAGCAGCCTCATGAGCGCTGGGGATTGAACTCAGGCCCTTTGGTAGAGGAGCCAGTGCTCTTAACTGCTGATCCATCTCTCTAGCCCCTATTTATAGATTCTTAATTATATAATATATCAATATTATTATAGTTAAAATTAAATGTTGCAAAATGGGAAATGTGTGCAGGATACTGGAAAATGCACACCGCTCGTTATGATAAACTAACATAATACACACACTCACATATAGAAGGCATACATTAAAATAAACATATTAATAGTGTATTCTTATAATGTGGGCAAGGGAAATTTGATGAAAAGAGACACAGAGGGTAGCAGCTGATAATGTTAATGGCTTGCCTTGTGTTTTAAACTCAGTTTATTTAAACTGGGTGTACACAGAACTGATACAATAAAGTTCTATGAAATGTAGCCAGGCCACCCATCACTGTAGAGGGAAGGCCAACTAGAGTGCAAGAGGGAATCAGAGGAAGTAGTGAAGAAGTCGGGTAGCAAACAAATTTATTTGTTTGCCCTTTAAAACCCTTGTCTATGTTTTGGCATGATGCATGCAAACCTCATGCTTCTAAGCCTGTCTACCTCAGGTCGCCCACCCTCTCACCTGCTTTGTTGCAGAGGAACTTTTGGTTTTCTGTTAATTGGTACTCAAGGCAATGTGTCCATCTTATGTAAATGTTCTTTAAATTCCAATCAACTTTCCTATTTTAGCATGGGGTTATTTACGCCAAAGTACTTACATATTACAGGATGGGGACTTGCCTTAGGGAATACCAATATGCTTACCCAATCATTTTAAGCTTAAAAAATGAAAGCTATATAGCCTTGAGAATAGCTGCCCAGGGATTAGCTGCTTGCCAGAAATGTAACCAGGCTTTAGCCCTTACCAGGACTTTAACCAGTGAATGAAGCAGGAATGTGTGTAGGCTGGATGGCCTGCTGATAGATCTCCTCACCTCCTTTCCATGTTCTAACAGGAATGAGGGGATTAAACTGCAGGAAACATGGAGCAATACAAGACACCATTTCTTTAACGTTTTAAAGAAACATATGTACACAATAGTGCTGATCTTCATATTTCTTTTTACCATAGTATTAAAGCTCCAAGCTGAGCTTCAGATTTGGGTTCTATTTCTTTATTCCCAGTACCACCATTGAGTAGCTGAGTCAGAGCACAATAAGCTGGAAAGTACCCATGCGTCCTTTCCATTGAGGGTAGTCTATGAACTGTAATCATGATCTCCTTGCAAACCTCCCAGCAACTGGGACTGAGAGGTTAAATGACTTCCTTGAGACCACACAGCTAAGAAGAAGGAGAGCAGACGGTGCTGCCAAGGTCTGTGACACCTGCTCCGGGACTGTTCTCATTACCACTCCCCTGCAGAGAAGCCGTGACCACCACAGAGCACATCTGCCACAGCTTTTCACCTTCTCATGCTTTCCTGAAAGAACGTGCTGTCACCCACATGATGACATGGTGTGCGAAGACAGCAGAGCTATTCCTTCCTTCCTTCCTTCCTTCCTTCCTTCCTTCCTTCCTTCCTTCATTCCTTCCTTCCTTCCTTCCTTCCTTCCTTCCCTCACTCAACAGGTACTCATCAATTCACAGTCATTGTCTATGTACTGTTTTCTGAAAATCTCAGTCTAGTGAGAAAGGGAGAAAAATCAAGCGGCGTGATGAGGTGTGTGATGGAGAGAGGTTCAGGGTGTCAGGTGTGTTGTCAGATAACAGCTCTTGGAGGATGGCATAAGGGAGATTTACTGATGACTGGAGTGGGGAATTTGTAAGTAACGAGGGACCAGAAAGGGCTGATGTGCTGTAAGGGTTGCCATTAGGCTAGCCCTAAAAGACTCCCTGACACTTTCCATGTATCTCTCTTCAAGTAACATTGTGGTCCAAATGTATAAGATTCTTCTTGGGGTACAAATGTGTAGCCAAGCTTTATTTACCAAAGCCAATGCCCATCAGTCAACTGCCAACTTGGGGATGTTCCCAGAGCTTCTGGGGCTCTTGTCTTTTCCAGCACAGAGTACCAGATTCTTCTGATGTTTTAGCAGCTGGGTATGTGCTGTGGACCACTATCCTTCCAGTATGACATGGCCATTGCCCTCTTGAACTGTCAGTAGCTGTGTGTACCTACAGAAGACCTGCACAAGAGTCATCCTGGCCTAGGGGCCTTGGGGTGGAGGGTACATGAGGTTCTGTCGCTCTCCAAAGGTTTATAGACAGTTAACAAGTATGGGGGAATATTTCTCAGTGGTACAGCTGCCCACATTCCAATACCATGAAGCTCATTGATTGGTTCACCAAGCTATACTTGGGTGAAATGGTTTCTTTGTTTCTGTCATTGGTACCTTATCTGGTTTATTGATGTTTCCTCATGAAATATCTGTGCAACAGCATGTACATGTGATTTGCTTTGGCAGATTAAATATGAGTAGAAATGTGGTATGTGACTTATAGGTGAAAGGCTTCAAGAAAAGATATGTATTTTCTTACCTTTTCCCCACTTTGGGAACTGGGAAAGAGCATGTACAGATGGACTGCCCTCAGTCTCCATCCTGGAGTGACTTCAGTGAGTGAAATCCCTGGGCAATTCACATGAGATAAACTTCCATGATGCCAAACCACTAACACTTTATGGGTCTCCAGCAGAGTCCTCATCACTTAAGCTTCCACACTAGATCCCAAGGTTCTGGGGGACAAAGACTGTCCCTTGACATCTCTGCATTCCAAAAGCCTAGTACAATGCCTGGCATGAAACAGAGTCTCAAAAGATACCCATCAGATGATCTAACAAGTGGGAGGATGGAGATTTTCTGGAAGAATTCGTCCCATGGGTAACCCATACACACCTAGTTATTTTTCATATTTTAAAATTAAACTTCTCTTGCCCACCAACTGAGATGGTGTGCTTGATCTATTGGGAGCACATCAAATCCAGCTGGACCAGGATTGAATGAGCATATGACCAAATTGGACTCTCTGAATGTGGCTGCCAATGGGGACTGACCGAGAAGTCAATGATAATGGCACAGGGACCTATCTATCTCTTCTGCATGTATTGGCTTTTTGGGAACCTATTCTATATGGATGCACAACTTCTTGGGCCGGGATGGAGCGGGGAGGGCCTTGGGCTTCCCACAGGGCAGGGTATCCTGCCCCAGCTTAAGGAAGCAAGGGGACGGTGGGTGGGGTATTGGGGTGCAGGAGGGCCTGGGACAAGGGGAGTAAATGTAAATTTTTCTTTTAACAATAAAAAAAAGAAAAAAAAAGTTCCTAGAAGACCATTTTGATGTTCTTCTAGTATAGTTTGAAAGACACTCCGAAGGTCTGTCCCGGTCTGCCAGAGGCACAGATTGACAAGACGGTATCTCAAGTTTTACTGATGAAGTCTGGGAATTAGAGCTAGCACAGCGCCTTGTGTGCTAGTCTAACAGAGAGGACTGGGGAAGGTGGGCAAGCAAGCAGGCAGCTTCCAAATGTGAGAGGTGCCGATCACAGCCCATACTGGAAGGGAGGGCAGCAAGGCCAGAAGGATGCAGATGTTCCTTCTCCTAACGTGGATGTGAGGCAGTGGCTACATCTGTCAGGACCTGGCCTCTGGCTCTGCTCCAACACGTGCTCTTAGGAGGGGCCCCAGAACGGGATAGTCGGTTCTTTGAGGAAGCGCTGCCAGTGTCAAGGCTATGGTGTCAAATGATATAGATCCAAATTCAAAAGATAGCTACGTTGCTCGAAGGACTGTTGGAGCATAATGGCCTCAGAAGTTGCCCGAACCAGTAAACTGTAATGGGGCTCATTTATTGCTGCCCTTCATGTCCCAACATCTGGCAGCCATCTCTATTTCACTGTGCTACTATAGAGATGAAGATTAGCACAGGACAGCAAAGAATACATGAAGAGACTAGCGAGAACCCGAGGCTTGAGAAGGAGCAGCCTTGATTCAGGGCTGTGTGCGGTGGAGACCTGATGACGAGGTGCAGAATCTCAGGCAGAAGGGCTCCCTTTGGTGCTGTTCCAGGGGTTGGCGTCTTATTCCCTAAGACAAATAGGGCGTGGCATTTTCTGTTTATTTTTTTTCCTTTTTCTCTTTGTGCTTCAGGATTATTCTTTCAAGTATAAAATCACTTTATTGTGAAGAATTCACCAATAAAACTATCACAGCTAGATTTGGGTAGTCACCGAGAATTTGTCCATTACCAAGCTGAGTGTCTCAATGAAGAACTGGAATGGCCATTCTGAAGCCATAGAGCTTTGATTGGGGGGGGCTACGCTTTCAGCATGAATTACATTTTAATGTCCTTATACACTGCACACCCCATAAAACTATGACAGAGCTGAAACTGGAAAAAACAATTAGCTTTATATCCTTTTATTGATGGTTTATGCATCCTTATGGCGTTTTCTTTGTGAGGCATTTGGGATCACGTGAGTGGCTGGAAGGTAAGGCAGTTTGAGGTCATCCTTTGTTGCTGTCATGTCCGGCTCCTGTGCTTTGGTATATTCTTGGCAAACTGGCCACTGTTGGCATGCGTGTCTGAATGTTCCAGGATGATGTGAAGTGGTGCATGGCAACACGTGTGTAATGGAAGGACTTTCCTTGTAACCATTTGTCCTAAGCTGGGTTCAGAGGTGCGGGAAGAACACTAGGGACACATCTCCCTAGGACAGAGTCCCTCGTCCTTCCTTCTGCAGGCTCAGCAGGGCCTGTGGGGCAGTCTCTTGCAGGGTTGTCCGACCCTGTTCTTGATGATCAGAGGGTGACATGAGTTGAGCATTGCTTCAGCAGTGTGTGCTGAGGGGTCACCCAACAAGTTCCATATGATGCTAATTATGAAGGACTTTTTGAGCCAAAAAGTAACATTACTTTCTTAACTTAAGAGCCTTTAGAATCTTAGGATACAATGAATATTTCCATCCTTGTAGAGACAAACAGTAAAATGTTTAAATTGACTTGCTTTCACTGGACTCCTGGGGACACTAAAGACACCCTAAGTATTTTAAGAATTTTACACAAGAATTCTTTGGTTACTTTTCCCACAAAGTCAGAAAGCAGTATCATGTATGGTGTGTGTACATCCCTTTTCTTTCCTCTTCTACTCCTTTCCCTCCCCCTCCTCTTCTTCCTCCTCCCCCCTTTTGTAAGCTACTACAAACAAAGGCCATTATTTGCTTAGGGATCATACAGACATAAGCGTGGGGCTTACTGGCCCATTACTCTGCTTGGCTGGTATGTCCTTCACAGCACAAAATGGAAGACCATCTTGTCCATACTCTGACACCGTAGCATTTGTCAAAGACTAAATCAAGTGGAAGCACAGTACATTTGCAACTCTCTAATGGGTCAGCCGCACATTTATGTAGGTCGGGGTGATTTGAGAGAAGAGCTGGCAACTCAAAAACCCTTCTCCATCATCCTGGCAGGGAGAACATGAAACTCTACTAGAGCCATATTCTCATAGGTCAAGGCTGTACCTCCAGAGGCTCCCTGCTAAAAGAGAATCAGTCTGGGAGGAAAAGAGCTCATCCCTCCAGATGGTTGCGCAGATGGAGAAGTGGGTCAAAAAAGAGTGAGAATTGAGACAGGTAGGTTGAGACATCTTCTAGGCAAGAGTAAAAGTAGCAAATGGCTTTGGCTTGGTGCGAAAGAGCTAACGTAAACAAGTCACTCACCATCACCCCATCAGGTTAAACATTAGAAGCCAGGGTGTGGTAGAAAGCACCCAAGGGAGTTAGGATACACTGAAGACTAATGCAGATGAAGCCTACCTTTAAAGAGAGCCTGCCACAGGAAATTCATAGCAAGCAAAGAATGGACAAGAAATAAATAAGGGATTAGATGGGATGGGATAATAGGTAGATTAGTGTAAGTGTACTTGATGTGGGATTCCTCTGTATGCTGTGAATACCATTGGTTAATAATAATAAAAAAAAACTGTCATAGGTCTGTCTGCACAGGGCAGAATAGGGTAGGTTGGGAAAACTAAACTGAATGCTGGGAGAAAGAAGGTGGAGTGAGAAGAAGCTATGGAGCCACCGCCAGAGAAAGACATGCTGAAAGTTTGCCAGTAAGCTACAACCATGTGGCGATACACAGATTAATAAAGATGGGTTAATTTAGGATATAAGAGTTATAGCCAGGCGGTGGTGGTGCACGCCTTTAATTCCAGCACTCGGGAGGAAGAGGCAGGTGGATCTTTGTGAGTTCGAGACCAGCCTGGTC
>JAQHUG010000135.1:1861398-1904234 GCA_028555095.1 Dicrostonyx torquatus
TGGTCAAACCTGTTTGTCACATTCTGCAGTTTTTAATTATCTATCCTTCTAGGCAGGATTGGTTGGGTCCTTTCAGGGTCCAGTTGTTCTCTGCCAGAAGGCGAGAAGTCAGAAGCCGCATGCACCCGCGGCACTCCTGCTCTCTGGACCTGGGCTGGGAACAGCAGGGGTCTGCTTGATCCTGGGGTCTGCTTGACCCTGATCTTACATAACTCGTTTCTCATTCATGGTGACTTTGGGTTGTGAGCTCAGTTTTGCATGCTGTTTATCATAGGGAACCCGAAGTGCTAAAGGAAAGCCCCATTTAGGACTTCCCTCTCAGGACGATCTACCTATGCTTGCTCTGGAAGTTAGGGTCTCCTCCTGGTCAGTGCTGCGTTACTGTCCTCTGGGGACTTGCAAACATCTCAGGCTCAACATCTCCTTTTTGTTACTGTTCCCAAATTAGTATCCCCCACAGAACTAAGCCATCAGAATTTGCCCTTAAGGCATAAACTTCCCTCCCGCACCAGCCAGTTCATCCTCTAGGGGGCAGTAGTGATGGTTGGTTTCAACTGGTCTTGGAGAGTTCTTTCAAGTTCAGTAATGCAGCATGAAGTGTGCGCTATTCCAGACTGAATTGTTTGAGAAGAGAAAGGCATTTCCAAGCTTTCTAATCAGCCATTTTATATCAACTGAGTCTTTACGAAGATCCAAGCTTCCTTCCTATACTATTAGCTTTTAGGGGAGAAAAAGTGCGTATCACCAGAGCCTAGCACAGTTTACATTATAAATGGCTCAGGAGATCAGTAGCTGCTCTTTCCCAGGACCTGACTTCATTTCCCAGCTTTCCACTTTGGGTGGCTCACAACTGCCTGTAACTCCAGCTTCAGGGGGATCCTACACACTTTTCTGCCCTCCATAGGCACCCCAACCCCTGCAAATACACACAAATAAGAATTAAATATTTTAAGAACATTTGTTTAAAAATTCATGGTGTCATAGAGACCTTCTTTTCTCAAAATCCTACTAGAGCCATCTTGACTTACATAATATAACATATACTCTGTAGTCTGAATGCCTGACTATTGCCTTTGATATTTATTTTCTGAATTTCTAATTTTAGGAGGAAAAGAGAGGCAGAATGGTTGGGCTCTTTAGGGTCTAAACTACACCTTTTGTCCTCCATCCAACTGCACCCCTAGGGTGGTCGATGACGGCTGTCTGTCCCTGTGAAGACAGAGGAGTGCTGGCAGACTCTATACCGAGGCTCAACCTGCTCAGGTGCCTGGGGAGTCTCGGGGATGCAGCGGAGACACACATTAATAATCAATACTAATAATAAATTAAGAAATGCTTTTATTGCTCAGCATTTATCACTCTTAGCATCCGAAGCCCCCTGCGGTTCTCTGGTTCAGGCGTGCTGGGCTGTCCTGCTTTCCCTGCTTCCCAGCAGAATAAAGATGTTCTGTAGCTGAACTGCAGGGATGGGCAGGATTCCAAGGGGGTATTATCACCAGGCTCACAGAGCTCAGTAATCAATTAGCTTTATTCATTAGTACCGTTAACTCTTTCCCCTCCGGCACCACCTGGAATCAGTTACAGGTGGTGGGCAGATGCTTTCCAGATGTTCAGAAGGACTTCTTGTGGGCTTTTTTTCTTCTGTCCAGATGTTCATAAGGCCCTCTTGTGGGTTCTCTTCCTTCTGTCCAAGCAGCATGGGAAGATGCCTGGGTGAGGGAAAAAAGTTTTAGATGGGGGGGAGGGGGTGGAAAGGCAGGTAGGGAAGAAAATGTAAAAACATTTTCAAAAGAGAAGTATCGTAAGATGGGCCCGATGTTAATTAACATGGGGTTCGTGGAAAACATGGCATCCAGAGTGCACGTAGCAGGCGGGGTGCTTGGTCTGTGAGTGGTTCTGACCCTTTTCTCCCCAGCCCCCCCCCAGCCTGATGAGCACATCCCACCCTTACACTGAGGAAGGCACTGCTGGTGGGTGCCATGGTGACGTGATCAGTTCACTTCTTCTGCACAGTGGGGGGTTGTGACTGTCTGAATGAGTCACACATCACCCGGGTACAGAACTGGGGTAGCTATGGTAGAATAGAAACTGGTGGTTTTCTTTGAGACCTCTGGGCAGATTCCTACCCGGTCTGTGCCTGGGCAAGACAGCCCCGAAGCCCATGTCTATGCCCTGTTTATGCCTTTCGGCTGACCAAGGCCTGTCTGGAAACCAGGACAGACAGCAGTGTCCCGTTCTCATGACCTACTCTGTAGTCACAGCCCGTAGCTGCCTTTCCAGAGAGTTCCTTCCCGGTTCCTCGGGGAAACAGATGGAGAGTGGGAGTTGAGCAAACAGCACAGGCAGCCGCTCTGCCTGGATGCTGGACATTCATGGTAATTATCATAATAAAAATACAATTCTCACCAGTTGATGAAGGTTTGCCAGGGGTACGTTTAACTCTCCCAGCTACCCCATTAGCAATGGCGCATCGTGACCCTCATTTCACAGATGTGGATTCTGTGGGAGCAGCAGCTGAAGAAAGAGGGGAGGATGCAGGTGGCAGCCATCTGATGTCACCCCCTCCCCACTGTCAGCTTTACAGGATACATTTACCTGCTACAGTTTTCTGCTGAGGCAATAAAACAAGCAACCATCCCTGACCTGAGCTTGTCTTTTGGTGTTTTTACTGGGTTCCCAAGGGGTTAATATAATCCTATTTTGGTTGGCATCTTTAGAATTAAAATATAATGTATTCAGTGGGTGCGATATTCTTTTTGAAGCAAGTTTTCGATGACTCACTGTTGGTAAATTATGGTAGAAAATCAGGTAAAGCTTGATCATAGATGCTATGTCCCCCTTTTTCTGACATGAGGAACACCTTCTCTGTGACTAAAAACCCCTGTTTCTTCAATGTCAGCACTGCTTGCTTTATTTGCCTAGGAGCAAGATGGCCCCTGAGAGCAGGGGATCAAATGCATGAATGTGAATGTCAGGGACACTAGTAACTGTGTAGTCTGTAGACAAAGACCTTGCTTGGGGGTATCTTCCCTGCAGGCTTTCTCTTTCTGGGGAGCTTACCCCCTTATTCTCTAGGAAAAGCCTCCTGGAAGAAGGTTCAGGGTAAGTGTACCCTCAGGCTACTTTTTCACAGGGAAAATTCCCTTACTTTTGCAACCAAGACTCCTGAGAGCGAGTGGGGAGCCTCGGGCCAGGAGGAAGGTGACAGATGATGGAATTGTCTTGATCCATGCTTTCCCACTCTACCAGGAAGTCTAAAGGTTGGACCCCTGCATAGCTCCTTCAAAGGATGTCTTTGGCCTATTTGCCTTTCATCAGCTCCCTTAACCTGGGGCTCAGAGGAGAAACAGCTGCTGCTCAGATGAACAGGCAAACAGGCAACTGGCTTGGGGAAAGCCAAGACCAAGACGCGGAAGGATGCTTCCTGCTATATTAAATCACACTATTCTGTGTCCATTGAGTTCCTTTATACCCAGACCTGCGCAAAAAAAAAAAAAAAAAAAAAAAGACCTATAAAAGCAAAACACAGTGTCTTCCTTAGCCTAGCTACTCAGAAGGCAAGGCAGGAGATAGCAAGTTCAAGGCTTTCCCTGGACTACAGAATGAGTTTCATACTAGTCGGGGCTTCATAGTGAGATTCTATTTATAAGCAACACAATCAAAGGGCTGAGGATATACTGTGGCAAAGGTCCTGCCACTTGTGTAAGACCTAAATTTAACTTCTAGTGAAGCAGGCCTGTACACACGCAAACACACACACAGACACGGAACTGGAGCAGTTAGAGACCCCAGGAGAGCTTCCTCTGCGTGGAAGGCTGAGTGATTTCACTCTGGTCAGTAGAACTCGGGGGGAAATTGACAGGCAGACTTGGGCTCCGGAGGAGATCTGGGAGTTTCTGGCCGAGATGGCGCTGACCGTTGACTCTCTGAAGCCTCGCCTTTATACACATGAAGGTCCCAGCACCTTTCACATTTTAAACAGAGACAATTCAAAGCCAGAGCTAAGTTCAAAGACAACATGACATCTCGGTGTGACTTAACATTTTAAAGTCTAAAATGGGTGAGGGCCTGCTGGGTTCTGTGTCCAGAAATAGGCAGAGTCACCCAGGGGTTTCAAGAGTTACACAGTATCAGACGGGAAAGGTCTCCCTCCAGAGGAATCCTAAGGCCCAGAGCAGGCCAAAGAGGGATACCACTCATGACGAAAGGACAGCAAAAAGTCATCAGACTCTTTCCTAGAGTCTGGGCTCGGGCTTAGCCAAGGCTGGGGAAGGGAAGCCAACCTAGACCTCTGCCTGGCGTTAAGGCCAAGGGTGTCTTATCTAAGACAAGACTTTATAAAACTCCTGTTTTATAAAGGGAGTCTAAGAGGACTCTGTGGGAGAATTCACGAACCTGTCAAACCAGGATGGATGAGGGGGAGGAGGTGGAGAGAGAGAAGGAGAGAGAGAGGAGAGAGAGAGAGAGAGAGAGAGAGAGAGAGAGAGAGAGGACAGAGAGAGAGGAGAGAGAGAGGAGAGAGAGAGAGAGAGAGAGAGGGGAGAGAGAGAGGGGGGGGGAGAGAGAGAGAGGGGAGGGGGGGGGGAGAGGAGAGAACTTAACATGGCACTAATTGATATTTCCAAGACTGGAGTGAATGCAATCCTTCAGAAAGGGGACTAGGAAGACTGTGATTAGGAGACAAATTCTTCCCAGGGAAACCCACACTGCACAGCAACAGTGTCACTGTCCCCTGAGGGTTTCACCATGGGACCTTTAAGAATGGAGCGTAGTGGGAAGCCCTTGGGTATCCTGAGACTTCGGGGCATTCTCACGCCAGTGAATCATTATGAGTGCTCCCGTCTCACTTTGCTTCCTATGCTGCCAAGTCCATGTCTGTCCCTCTTACACCCACTCTGGCCACTGCTCTATCAGTTTGCCAGAGCCCAAGTTTTAATTACTGTGTCTAAGAGCTCCATGAAACAAAAATGCCTCTGATCTGCACACCCCTTGCCTGCGGTGCCAGAGGCTGTTTGAACAGGACAACAAGCTCCCCTAAACAGGTTTGCTTGACCCAAATGCACCGGATGTGCTTGATCACGTGTGGGCTGGAGGTGTGTGTGCAGGACGTGCATCAGGATGTATGCTTGCCCCTGACTGGACCTAGTGGGAAATATGTTAGCCTTATGGGTTTGCCTTTATAAGCCCTCTCCAAAGTGTGACTCACTGCCATTTCCTGGGAACACTGAAACGAACCTGGGCAGAGTTCATCATCCTGACCATTATTTAATTAAAGCTTGCTTCAAATTTGGCTCGAAAATTGTGGCAGTGGTCTTATTCCTCAACCGATGGGATTAGCAAACTATTATGAGATATGTCTCAGCCCAGGGACCCCTCTCCAGAGCCCAAGCCATGTTCCAAGCCATGCTGTTGAACTTCCAGCCTCCAATATGAGATAATTACTTCTCTTTTCTTAGAAGGACTCAGCCTCAGGCATTCCGTCCTTGTAACTCCCAGTGAGCTAACACATGGAGCACCCTGAAGAGAACAGTGAGGCATGGACCCAGACTCCTCATGCGAAGAAAGAATGACCCTAAAAACCACAAGTGAGGACAGAGTGGAGCCTGAAATAAAGCAAAAGGACAAGTTTATGAGAAGGAAACCACAGGAGATCTTAGATGGAAAAATGATTGAAATGGGCAAAATTGATCAATCCCACACTCGACCCAAAGTTGCAAGGTATTTGGTGCAGAAGGTGTTCCGATTAGAGCAGATAAAAATACGAAAGAGCCAGTGAGAAATGTGGATGAGGCACATGTGTGGGAGCCCCAGAGGAGAGCACAGGAACATCTCTAGAACTGGCTACAAACTGAAAGAAGCCCTCAGTTTGACACATTGTGGTGAAAGTGGAAGGGATTTTCTTTCAGACTCACCAGCGAAGAACTGAGTCTGGTCTCCTCAGAGAGAACCCTGCTCGGGGGTTGCTCAGGAAAGATCTAAAAGCCCGCCAAGTAACTTCACCAGAGTGCTGAGAGAAAACAGAAGTTTGGATGGGTTTTCAAAAATCTAGATTTACCCTCTGTGAGTAAGACCACCCTGGGCTTAACAAGATCAATGCAGAAACCAATCCAATTTGTGGCGGTTCACACCTTTAATCCCAGTACTGGGGAGTCACACACCCTTAATCCCAGCACTAGAGGGAATATAAAATGAGAGGAGAGAGAGAGGCTTGGGCTGCTTAGTTTGCGGCTACACAGCCATGATAGAGGTAAGACTTCTCTAGTGATTGGCTGATTTGCTCTTTTGGTTTTCAGATTGAATCTCCCCGTCCTCCCCCAAATATCCAGATTCACCTGATCCAGGAGATGGCCTGATCCAGGGTATGTATTCGCGATTGCTAGGAGTCTTAGCTGAGGTCATCGTTGTAGATTCCTGGGAGTTTCCCTCATCCCAGGTTTCTACCTGATCCTGAAATGACCGCCTTTCCAGTGTACTCTCTCCCCGACCCTCCCACCAACCCGATGGCTCATGCTCCCATCTCTACCTGCCCCCAGCCCACCCACGAAATCTTTTATATTTCTCCTTCCCAGGGAGATCCATGTGTCCCTCTTGTCACCTAGCCTCTCTGGGTCTGTGGATTGTAGCATGGCTATCTTTTACTTTACAGTTGATATCAACTTGTAAGTGAGTACATACCATGTTTGTCTTTTTGGGTCTGGGTTACCTCAGTCAAGATGATATTCTCTGTAAATTTCATGCTGTCATTGTTTTAACAATGACAAGTGTTGCTCCGTTGTGTAAATATACCACATTTTCTTTGTCTAGTTCTCATTTGAGGGACATCTAGGCGGTTTCTGGGTCTTATGAATAAAGCTTCTATGAGCATAGTTGAGCAAGTGCCCTTGAGGTAGGATGGAGTGTCCTTTGGGTATATGTCCAGGAGTGATATAGCTGAGTCTTGAACTAGATCAATTCCCAATTTTCTGAGAAACTACCATATCGATTCCTAAAGTAGATATACAAGTTTGCATTCCCACCACCAAGGAAGGAGTATTCCTCTTGCTCCACACCCTCTCCAGCACGAGCTGTCACTTGATTTTTCTAAACATACTGGGTTGCCTTGCCCAGCCTTTACACAAGGCTGGGTGCTTATTCTAACTGCAACTCGATGGGCCACGTTTTGTTGACATCCACGGAGACCTGCGGTTTTCTGAATAGAAACAGAGAAGCAGTGATGAGAGGGAAGGGGGAGGAGGTGGGGAGGGACTGGGAGGAGAGGAGGGAGAGGAAACTGCTGCCCGGATGTAAAATAAATAAATAAATAAATAAATAAACAAACATTGAAAAAATAAAATCCAGATTTAAAAACACCTGACCTTTGTCAGATAAGATTCTAGAAGAGTTAATGTCAGAGCAAGGGCTCTCAACAGAGAGACTGTCCTTTGAGAGATGTATGTGTGTGTGTTTGTGTGTACGTTACAGAACAATCACAGAAATCTCCCCCCCCATATGTATCCTCAGAATTAAACTCAGGTTTGATAGGCATGGCAGTAGGCACTGTTTTTCACCGAGCCATCTCTGAAGTCCGTATTTTTAAACATTAGGAGAAGATAGACTGGGTAGTGATTTGCTGTGGGTTTGGAGGACGGAAAACCAACAGAAAAGAGTACAGGGCAAACCTGCATCTTCTAAAAGAAAATTTTAAGGTATGCACGAAGAAAATGTTGCTACTGTTTAGGTAGTTGCCGTAAAATACTTTGATAAGGGAGATGATGTTCAGGAGAAATGGTTCAGTGGTTAAGGATACTTATTGTTCTTGTAGAGGACCCAAAGAGTGGCTCAGAAGTGCCTCTAACTCCAGTTCCAAGGGATTAGATGACCTCTGCTGGCCTCTGTAGGCGCCTACATGTACATGGTGCAATAAACTCATGCACACATGCACTCACAAATATAAACAAAAATTTAAAATATACATTTAAAATATATTACTATATAGGGACTTACAAGATTATCAGTTTTTAAGTTATGTGTATGTGCGTGTAGGGGTTCTGTGTCTATGAGTACAGGTGCCAAAGAGGCCAGAGGCTTTGGATCCCCTGGAGCTGGAGCTATAGGCAGTTGTGAGCCTCCTGATGTAGATTCTGGGAACTGAACTCATTGGTGCTCTTAACTTCTGAGTCATCTCTCCAGACTCCACTGTATATGGGTTTGCAAATGAACTGGACACTGTCTTAGGTAAGATGGAAAAGGTTAGCATGTGTGATAGCCAAGTGTAGAAATGACGCCTGACTCCCTCCTCCTCACACTGGTGTTTTTGTGCAACTCTGGTTTTATCACCTTGTTTAAAATGCACCCATTTTGTGACTGGTTTCGATGGTTTTATTTGACTATTTGTCTGATCTTTCTGTGAGAGAGACCCACATGAGATAATGTTCATAAGACAAAAATGATCAACAAATAGATCAAGGATTGCATTCAGACACACACACACACACACACACACACACACACACACACACACACACACACACATATATATCCTGTTCACTTGTCCCTTAGAAAGAAGCCACATCTGGAGGACAGTAGGGAAGGAGCCTGCAGCCTTGGCTTACATTGCCATTCGCAGACTTTCCTGTCTCAGTTCTGCCATGTAAGCTAGTGGACAAGGTGTTTGTTTATCAGTGTGATGATTACATTACGTCACTAGGAAGCCAGACTCTTTGGATAAAACCTAAAGAGGTTAATGGTGCTTGCCTGGCCTTGATGGAGGGGGAAGCAGTACACAATTAAAAGGCGGTTAGCACATGTTCATTATTCAAAACCATTGGTTACATTGCGACATTTTCATATAGCCAAGTCATGTACTCTTGCCTTTTACCACCCCCTGTGAACATCTCTTATGCCCCAATGTCTCTGTCTTCTGTCCCGTTTTCTTTCCAAGTGAATTCTTTTGTTTTCCTGTCTGTCCATCCCCCACCCCGTGTGTGTGTGTGTGTGTGTGTGTGTGTGTGTGTGCGTACGCACATGTGTGTGTCCATGTGTCTGTCTGTCTGTCTATCTATCTATCTATCTACCCATCTAAACTTAGAGTTCACATATAAGAAAAATTTAAGAGGCAAAGTAAGGTATCTGAAATAGAAAACCAGGGATGTGTTGAACTGGCTGTGAAAATTATTCAGGTCAGGAAAGAGAATAGTGTCTTTACGGCCCAGATGGAGTATGGAAAGGGGGATGCGTTCTTAGAGGAACAGTTTCACACCCAACCCTCTACTCAATACACTTTTCAGGCTGAAGAGTATGAAAACTGATTCTAACACTCCATCCCAGAGGTCATCTCCCTCCCTGATGTTATAGTTGGGTAAAGGGCAGTGAATGATGCGGGACAGATCAGCAGAACTGACAGTCAGTACATAGAGGGATCACAAACTCTGCCCCCCGCCCCTGTCCATCCGTCTGTCCGTCCGTCCGTCCGTCCGTCCGTCCGTCCGTGTGTGTGTGTGTGTGTGTGTGTGTGTGTGTGTGTTCAGGGACAGCCTACTGAGACGGGTAATTGCTTTCAAAGCCACACATATAAACATTGGTGCACTTGGGGACTGAGCATAACTGCTGTCTCCTGATGCCCAGGGAAGTGGCCGGCATACTAGCGATGGGCTAGTCCTGTTCCCACAGAGTCTCTAGTCTCCATCAATACGGCAGTTACTGCCACACTGGTCCCTGCGGCAGTTGGTCAACAACTTAAATTGGTTTAATATAGTTTGAAAATCTGTAACACTTTTCATTTTCCTATATATCCCAAAGCACTTAGTGCTTAAAGAAATGAAGACCAAATTTTCTGGGGAACATAATTGGAGCAGTGGAGAGGAAAAGAACTCTGATAGCTACAGAGAAAATCCAAAGAGGCCTCACAGTGGTCCCCAGCGATCCATAGAAAAGATGCCTACATAGCTAGAAGCTTTCGTCATTTCCAACAATAGCAGTGACACGCACACTAGGTATCGTTTATTGAGCGATTACTATGCTCCACAGGAGGTGATGGCTAGTCTTCATTATTAACCTGACGGGATTTGGAATCCCCTAAGGGACACACCTCTGACCACGTCTGTCAGGCTTTTTCAGAGACTCCTGAGGAGGGAAGTCTCATCCTGAATCCAGGTGGTGCCATCCTGTGAGCTGGAGTTTTGGCTGCCTGAAAAGGAATGGAAGAGAAAGTGGGCTGGCTGCCAGCGTTCATGGTGTCTTTCTGATTGAAAACACAGTGTGACTGACAGCCTTGCATTCCTGGTGCCATGATTTCTTGCCATGATGGATTGTATCCTTTCTAAAACCATGGACAACAAATAAATCCCTCTTCTTTGAAGTTGCTTTGTCACTGCAAAGAGAAAGCTTACCCATACAATGGCTGCTCTATCTCATTTACACCTGACAGTGCCAGTTGAGAGGCTTATGATTATTGTGTTGAATCTGGATGGGAGCACTGAGGCTCAGTGATCACACAACTAATAACCAATAGGACAAGGACTCCAACCCCACTTCATGATCCACAAGGCCCAAACCCTTAAATGCTCCCAGAGACATGTTTTCATTTCTATCAGCGAAGTGGATCCATGATTTCCAACAAGTTCAAGAAACCTCCTCATTAATCCTTTACTAGTTGTGTAATGCAATCTCCTCTAAGGTCAAAAGAAACACGGTTAGCACACAGCACGGGGAGAACACCACGCAAGCAAGCACACGAATAAACGAAAGCGCTTCTGCGTTGCTCATTTCAGGACTTTCCCCGCGAACCTTGTCTCCATCAGAATCCAACCTCTACCCGCTCGCAAGCAGTCACTCCTCAGCTTGGTATTTCCTCTTGAGTCTTATTCCATATTTCATCGTCATTTTGCTCCCTCCCTCGCCCCTTCTGCACCAGTGGGCATCGTCATCTAATCTCCATAGACATATGCTGTGGTTTTCCCAGTAGCTGTGCAATCTGCAGGCTTTCCTTCCAATATTTTACTAGCAAATTCATTCGCAGTCGATTTTGGTTGGTTGCTGTGTAGAGTTTCAGTGTGGATTTTTCTGGCTGTCTTTTCACAGGACGGGTCAACATATTCCTCTGCTTTCCATAGTTCTTAACCATTTATTTATTTATATTTTACGTACACTGGTGTTTTGCCATGAGTGTTGGGTCCTGGGTTACAGACAGTTGTGAGCTGCCATGTGGGTGCTGGGAATTGAACCCAGGTCCTCTGGAAGAACAGTCAGTGCTCTTAACCACTGAGCCATCTCTCCAGCCCCTCCATAGTTCTCATAAGCCGGCTGCTGGATCCAGAGGCTCATCCACCTGGCGGCAGTGGCCGCTTCTCTGCCATTGGGCAGAGGCACATGGTACCCGCTGGCACACAGCTTAGGTGATTATGAGCAGCACTGATTCAGACTCTGTTATTTCATCTTCGCAAATGACTGGTGGTTTCTGTAATGCAGCATTATAAATTCATCGAGTCGGAATACTTGAAGCTTTTACATCTATTGCAATTGTCACACTTAGCTCACCATGTCTGCTGTTGACCTACTGCAGCCTATGTGATTTGGCTCAGGCTCCTTTGCAGTAAGCTTGACAGTGTTTGATAGCCTTTATTTTTCTATTTGATACGTAAGATAGTCCAAGAAAATCCCTCTCTCCCTCCCCTGCCCTCTCTCTAGCTCCATGTGCATGTGTGTGCAGGAAGGTGGGGGCCGGGGGACAACCTTGAGTGTTACTCCTTGGGAACCGTCCATCTTGGTTTTTGTGACAGTCGCTCACTGGCATGGTGCTAACCGATTTGAGTAGGCTGTGCTGGCTGGTGATCTGTGCAGTCCCATCTCTCCTGCGCTGCCATCAGTCCCTGTGTTTTAAATGGGGGCTGGATTCAGGTCATCATGCTAGTCTCAAAAACACTTTATGGATCCTACTCCACGATGATCACGTGACAGCCTGCTTTAATAGTGAAGTGACGTTTAAATTATTGTGATTCTGTCTACACGTTTATCTGGGGATGATGGTGTACTTGGTGTCAGAAGATGGCATTGGGTCTCCTGCAATGGACCTGCAGATGTGAATCGTCACGCTCATGCAGAAAGTCTACCCCGGGTCCTCTTAACTGCTGAGCCATCTCTCCAGGCCCCGATGGAATGGTATTCGAAACTGCACTCCGGGTGTTGGAGAGACTCACTGTGACAGAACTGATCACACTTTTAGTCAGTTTCAATGTAGAGTGTGGTGTTTGGGGTGTGTGTGTTTGTATGTGTGCATGGCTGTACTCATGTCTGTGGGTGTGCTTGCATGTGTGAGCACATGCATGTGGATGCCCGAGGACGTATGGGGACATCCTGAACAGTCATGCTCTCCATTTTCTTTTTTGGAGACAGGGTCTCTTTTTGGGCCAGGTACTCTGGTTGCTTAGGTTATGTTGTCCTAGTGACCCCAGGGATCCTCCTGTCTACTTCTTACCACTAGGATTACAAACACTCACAAGGGCATCCCCTTTTTTCTTTCAAAAAGAAAGATGCAGGCAATTCGAATCAAACTTGAGTCCTCAAACTCCCACAGCAAGCACTTTGCTGAGCCATCTCCTGGACCCAAGTCTAGAATTTTCATTTAACCTTTTTTATATCCATGTTTCCCACACTGAGAATTCTGATTTTCAAGGACACAGGGAATACCAGAATTATTGATGATTCACACCAGAAAGCCCAGCATTTGGGGGAGTGAGGCAGCATGATCATCATGAGTTCAAGAGTGAGGGAGTTCTTGGATAGCCTGGTTACAGAGTGGTGCCTTGTCTCAAAGCAAAGAAGAACACAGAAACAGGAAACTCCTATTACTTCGTTTCCCCTTCACAATGTGCCCCTGAGAACTGCAGGGCCATGGAATCTGGCTCCATTCTTATTTCCTCTCTTCCTTGGAGATACTGAGAATTGACCTCACAGTATCCCATGCTTGGCAAATGGTCTACCACTGAGCTATAGCCACAGTCCACTTTTTACTTTATACTTGAGACAGGGTCTCACTAAGTTGTCCAGGATAACCTTGAACTCTGTAGCCAAGCCAGAGCTTGCATTTGCAATCCCCCTGCTTCAGCTACCCAAGTAGCTGAGAACACAGGCCTCCACTGGCCAGGTCCAGATACTACTGCAAGTAGTATCCGACTGATGATGCATCTTTTGGGGTGTGTGTGTATGTGTGTGTGTATGTGTGTGTGTGTGTAGGGGGGCATCCCCAGCCAGGGCATTTGACTTTTAAGTTAGAAAGGGTGACCACTCAGAGTAATGGCTGTAACCACATGAAGACAAAAACTCAGAGGTGCCAGGGTTGTTCCGGGCATGTGCTCACCATCATTCCTCCTCTGTTGTGTTTTTAGATACAGTATATGATCAGGGTGGCTCTTCCTTTTTGTTTATCCCTGGGGTGGTGCTGTTTCCCGTCCTCAGTTCATGCTCCCTCTTCCTGCAAATGTCCACATAGACAGAGACACAGCCCGGTGTTGCTGCCCAGGATAGTTGAACTTGACTCAGGCGGCAAGCAAGACTAACCATCAAAATGGCATCCCCTCCAGCTTGGTTTTTTGAGCTCTGCATTTTGCCTTTGCCGGTTTCTAGCATTTGCCTCTGTCTCGGACTGGCTTCTCTTTTTTCTGACCGAGTTTTCCTCCTTTACACTGTCCAACTCTTTGAAAGAATTACCTGTGCATTAACTCACCCGGGTGGCTTTTGTTCAGTACTCATTTTGGAGATGTTTCATGTGTAATTTTTTCCTGTGTTCTGTAACCCAATTCCGGGTTTCTTATGCTTTAGATCTGTGTTGTTCACCTTTGAAAGTCACTTTTTCAGGCAGTTTTGAAGTAAAAACATGCAGTTTTGATCTTTTTGTGTGCATTCTCCTCCCCGGGAGACATTCTTCTGCCCTTTGTGCTTAGTTTTTCTCATTAGATTACTTTGTGTAGTATTTAGACGCAACAAATTTCTCATGAAATTTTTTACTGATATGAAATTAATTTTCATGAAGTTTTAGGGAAAGAAAGCTGTGTTCAGGTCAAGATAAGTCTGCTAATTTCACCAAGCCGCCTCTCCTGTGGTTTTGAATAGTGCTGAGGACACCTGCCTGTTACTCTTCCCCAGTCCACAGGGCCTATTTCTTCTCTTTTCTTTGTATTTTCCATTTTAATTCTGTTCCCGTTTCTTCACAGTATGAGGTTCACTCATGTAAACGATCCCTACATTATCAATTTTGAACGCTCGCCGATTAGATCTCTCCATTCTCACTCCAACTTCCTGCAGCACCCCACCCCCATCCTGCACCCTTCCCCCCACCCCAAGCACAGCTGACAATCTCTCCCCTTGTATGTTGTGGATCTCATGCAGGCCTTCCAAGCTTTTAAATGACACTTGCCGGCCATTTTGGATTCTCATACTAGTTACTAGTTTGGGGTTTTCAATGGTTACTTATTTCAGTGTGAGAATTCAGGAAGATTAGACAAAAGTGCAGAAGTAAAGGGGGCTATTGGGGGTTTGGGGGGGAATTGGAGGTATTAGGGGTGTGCGTGGAAAGGAAGAGGTTTATTAAGAGTAAGAGAGGGAGTGGATATGATAAAATGCATTGTGTGTGTGTTTGGGGATGTCACAGAAAACACCTTAAAGAGTAAGAGAGGGAGTGGATATGATAAAATGCATTGTGTGTGTATCTGGGGATGTCACAGAAAACACCTTACTCTGTGTAGTTAGCGATACACTGTTGATTGATGGTGGCAGGAGTGTGTGAGAGAAGGGATCAGATTCCCAACAGGAAGCTGGAGAGCTAGTAGGCGGGACCAGGCTCTGGCTTCTAGAATCCCTTCTGAGGACAGCACACTGGTCTTTCATGTGTTCCCTCCTCTTAAAGGTGTAACACCACCTGCCCAGAGCCCCGTCCTTGTGATCAAACTTCTAATCCATTAACTTTGGAGCGCTCAGCTCATGCCCAAACACAGCAGCCGTCACAGCAACCCTTATGCTCCAGCACTTGTTTGGAGGAGATGTTTGAACAACAGTATGCGATTTTAGAAGAAAAAGCCAGTCGTAGTTCAGTTCCATTCTACGGGGCTTTAGCATTTAGGATGGCTTACAGTTCAGACGCAGCCAGCTATGAAAGTGATACTCTATTGAGAGAAACGGAGGAGGGGATCTTCTGTGTTATTTGGTGCTTTGCCGATGGCATTAACTACCACTAGACAGAAATGGCTGCCCCCCTTCCTTCCACCCCACCGTACTTCCTGTTCAAACAGTACCAGATCTTGCTGAGAGACTGACAGCCTATGGATGGGTGATGCGCCCCAGGCACATTCCTGAGGCACCTTAGGAACAGATGGTCTCCTTTCTTTTTCCTTTCTCCCCCGAGGCAAATATTAACTCAGCTGGCTTCTAGAATTTATTTGTATTTAAGGTATTTTAACTGGAACCAAAGGGTATCTCTCAGCTGTTACAAGGCTAGAGAGCCTGGAAGACATAATCCATTTCAGTTCCCATACTGTTGCTTGTCTGCCACGTGATGGGAACCTGCAAGACATGGCATGATCCTCGGGCCAAGTGCCTCGGCAGACTTCCGCAGCTGTGGGCTCTTCACATTTGAAAGTTTTAGTATAGATTCCTTTGCTTGGTTGCCTATGTGTTTTGTAGAGGGGCACCGGAGCAGGAACGACTAGTGTGACCCCTCCAAGCTGTGCAAACACTTGTGCCCTGTAGGCATTTACAGGTTGAGTGACTATGCAAATTAGGGCACTAACCTCTTCTTCTCTGGTGAAGTAATGACTCCTCATCTCTTCAGGGTCCATTACTGGACTTTAAGTTTCTCTTCCACTCCCTCCTGCACTAGAAAAGCTGAGGAACTCAGTGTGTAGATGTGTGTGTGTGTGTGTGTGTGTCTATCTGTCTGTCTGTCTGTCTGTACATGTGTGAGTGAGTGCATGTGTGTGTGTGTGTGTGAGTGTGTGCGTGTGTGTTCATACTGCTACTGGTGGCTCCATGATTAGCTTGAGAGATTAAGGACTTACTACCCAGGTCCCCTCTAGCCCACCAATGTTATAACGGCATTGAGCCTTTTCAGCTCCAAAACAGAGGAGAAGCAAACCTCATTGGGTGTTGGAAATGGGAGAGAAAGACACAGATCACATCACTGTTCTCCTAAAGCCCCTGCCTGGGGTTCTACTTTGGGAGGCAGTTTCCATTTCAGGGGTTCTAAGGATGAGGGAGCCTTTCTGTTGCTTATAGAGAAAATGGTTGGTGAGAAGCCTGCAGACAACAAAACAAAGACCCATCGGATGGTTTCCTAACTTGGCATGTGCAGGAGAACCTCCTAGGGGAGTTTCCACCTCCTGATAGTTTAGTTGGGGTTGGAGGTCCTCATCAGAATAGAGGATGGCTTGACCTTCCTACAGATTTTTTTTTTTAGGAGTCTAAGCTCAGACCTCATTATAAATAGTGATGAAACTGTTCACTGTATTCAAGAAGCCAGTGTTTAACCAATAACAGGAATAAAAAAATATGTCCCCTATCAGGCTTTTTGAATGCTTACAATATGGCTTCTTATTCTTGGCACGTAACTCAAAATGTCCTCGCTCTGTCTTGAAGCACAGTATTAATACAATTTGCTTTTTTTCCTAGAGAGAAAAATGAACATGAAACAATATATATTTGGCAAAAATACTCAATAACCAAGTTTAACATCTACTTTGCGATTCCTCATCTTCCAAAGCTGCATAATTTCAAGAAGAATTAAAGAAATCTCTCGTACATACATTTCAACATGTTTTTCTTTATCATAGAGGGCAAGAAGGGCAGGCCTGTCTGCCTGTGGCATCTCTCTCCTCTCTGCATCCAGCAATGCCAGGGTAGGCTGTGTAAATACCCCAGTCCCCCAGACTCATTCTGTCTACCCTAATTGTCTTATAGGCAAATACTGCCAAGCTCTTTTGTTTTGTGATTCTGAGTTTTCCGGGAATTCTCAGCTTAGAGGCAGTGGAAACCCCTGGTGATTTGCTCTCCTGTGGTGCTGTCAAACATGGCAGGTGCAAATGAAAACCTTCCCTGCCCATCATCAGCCTCCCTTCATGCTGGCTGCCTGTGCTGTCTATGCAGATTGCCAAGGTGCCTGAAGACCTTGCACCCTCATGATTTGTTACTGCCTGGGAAGACTCAGAGCAGGTAGCTACAGGGGTGTCCATGCTTGCAAGCACAAGACGCCAGGATGCAGGACCATCGACTCAGTCACCGACGACTTGGGTAAGTTGTGTAACCCTTCTGGGCCTGAGCTCTCCGTCTGCAGAGCACAGGGCCAGGTAGATACAAGCGACTAAAGGGTAAACTATGAGTGTTTTAAAGCTGGTGAGTGCCGAGTTACCGAGCCTTTTAGAGACGCTCTCATCCATAATCCATGCACCCCATGCCTGTCACAGTCATCCGCTGGCATTGATGCATCGTATCTTTCATTTCCCATCTCCTCCACTCCTCCCACCCCTGCTATCAATTATGGTCCTAATTCTTTCTCCAGCTCTGTCTTCTCTCAGTGATTCTTTCTTCCAGTCTGGATGGATTCTGTAGGCTTCTGGGAACCCCAGGGGAAGAGCTGGTACAATGGAGCAGAATGTGTCTAAGAGCCCTCAGGCCTGTCCTAGGGAATGCCTTAGAATTCCCACATCTGTTGCTGAAGATAAACAAAAGGGGGTACTTTCCAGAGGCCTGGGTGTTAGGTGAGTATCCAGCCATCCTGGAGAAAACTCCTGATCCCAAGAGGAAAATATGAAAAGGGCAAGAGCACACATTTCTTTTGCATCAGGCAAGAAGGGAGGGTACAGAGAAAATGCTGCCCTTTGATGACACCAGGAGAGACAGAAGATCAATATAAAAATAACCACAGAGAGGCTGGGGTTTGCCACGGTACTTCTTATTTGGGATTGATGCCAGTGGGAAGCAGGCATTTGGAGGAGCCACTTCTCCAGTGAGAGAGCTCAAAGGACCAGTAGGTTCTGACCTCTCTGCTCTGGTATCAGGGACCAAATCCAGGAAGGTTCTTCATGTTACAGTGCCTCAGTTTCCTCCCCCAGGAAACAAGGGATGTAAGTGAATCTGTGGTTTCTAACTCTCCAGAGCTAGAAGTAGGTTTTCACCGTTCTCCTCTGCGCTCCCACTATTTCTGTTTGTCTTTGTTCTCTTACTCTCCCCAGCGTCCCCTCTGCCACCCTCTGGGAACCATTCCCAAGAGTAGAAGGAGTAGGTTTTTATACCAGTGTGTATATTCACGTGTGCACGTGTGTGCTTGTGCTGCCCGTGTTTGTGTTACGTGAAGCAGAAATGGATCCTTCTCCAAAATGTTTCACCAACATGTAAAATTTTTTCTATTGATTCTTTTGTTTTGATTTTACTTATTTTTTTCTTTCTGTATTGAAACAGGGTCTTGTTCTGTAGTCCAGGCTGTCCTGGAACTCATTATTAGAGCAGGTTGGTCTGGGATTTCTGATTCTCCCTGACTCTGCCTCTCAAGTGCTAGGATTGTTAGCTACCGCACTCAGATTGGTGGCTGAAGCATCAGAAACTCTGAGAGCAGTTATACAGTTCCAATCTGTCACAGGCTCTTCCAAATCTGGAAATTCTTCCTGACAGCAGCCTTTGAAGGGGAAGGGAAACCATCTTCGTGTTTCACTCCAAAGCTGCCACTCACTGGTTATTCATCTGTTGCCTGGTGGGGGACACAGGGACATGTTCTCATGCCCAGTTCTAAAACTGAATCGTACCCATGTGGAAACGGACAGTCTCCTGTTATCCCAGGACTGGGCATACTCCATGTCCCATGCTCGTGGGAGTAAATTCTGAAGCCAGAAAGAACAGAACTCGGCTTGTAGCCGCTGCTTGCTGGATTTGGGATTTGAAGAATTCTAATTGAAATGGGTACTATCTATAGCTATTTAATTAGAAAAAAGAAATCCTAGATATTTTCCACCCCTACAGCAAGTCTAGTCCGGTGAGTATGGGAGCCTCTGAAGAGCCCCAGGATTGTAAATAATGGGACCTGCCCTTCCACAACTATGCCGTTCGGATGCACTGAGCATCATTTTAATTTCCTTCTGCCCTTGTCCTTGCTCTTCTGTTCTAATGCCCAGCAGCCTAATAGGGAGCAAGGGAACTAATTTTCACTCATTATCAAAGTTATTCAAGGGAACCTGCTCTCTCCACTGCTACAACTGGTGCCTTCTCTTTTTAGGAAACTTGCCTGCGGCCGGCAGTCTGCTTGGCACTTGTGGTTCTTTAGCGATACAAAGCTGGTCTGACAGGGTTGAAAAGGACAGATTCCAGACAGGCTAGTGAGGTCTTCAGACTGCGAACCCAGGAAGCCAGGGAGGGCCATTAGAGGATTATGTACTCACTCTGGAGAAGGGGATGGGGGCCAATGGGAGTCCTTCAGAAAGAGCCAATGAGGAGCAGCTATGGTAACTTTGGAAATGAGAGGATAGACCTGTCGATGGTTGTCCGTAAACACCTTTATATGACTTTATATGGCATCAGACTTGAGGTTTCTGGGAAGACTGAGTCCCAGAGTTCTAGACACTGAGTTCCTCTCTGTGTTTAATGGAATCTACTGCTAAGTCTCCACCCGTATTAGTTAACTCTCTATTGCTGTGACCAAAACTAACTTTAGAAAGCAAGGGTTTACTTCTTACGGCATTTCCAGGTAGCAGTTCATCACAAGGGAAGTCAAGGGTAGGAACCTGGGGAAGAAACCTGAAGGCAGGACCTGAAGAAGAGGCTATGGAGGTCTGGTCTTCAATGGCTTGCTCTTTACAGCTCCCTTGGCTTGCATTCTTCATGCAATACAGGAAAATGTCTAGCGTGGGTATAAACCCACATTAGTCTGGGTCCTCCCATAGCAGTCATTCATGAAGAAAATGCGCACAGGCTTGCTTGCAGGCAATCTGATGGAGGCATTTTCTCAACTGAGGCTTCCTCTTCCCAGATGACTCTCTAGCTTGTATTAGGTTGACAAAAGAGCAAAACCAAACCAAACCAAAACAAACAGGCAAGCCAAAACATCATACCACTAAACAAAGCCAATAGCTCAAACCAAACCAACCAAGTAAGCCAAAACATCACACCATTAAAACCAAGTCAATAGCCCAAACCAAACCAAACAAGCAAGCCAAAACATCACACCACTAAAACCAAGTCAATAGCCCTTCAGCCTGAAAGTATTTACGCAGACAAGGAGACAGCTCCGACTCCTTTGGGACTGAGCGGTGGCACACGGCAATCTCTCACCAAGAGAACACAGGAAGTGATGTGAGCTACTTCCAGGCCTGATGATAAAGCCTTGTCCTGATGCTTCCCAGTGTTCTCCTCAATGTCACCCTTTTCTCCTTCTGGCTGGGAGGGCAAACCATCTCTCTGCATCCTCTAAAGAATGCCTGTGGCAGAAGGCCCTGGAGAAGGCCTTCCAGATGCTCACAAGAGACAAAATCAAAACAAAGTAAACTAACACCCACTTGTTCTTGCACCATTGCGTTTAGGCTCCTTCTGAAAGGCCCTATTAACAGATATATTCCACAGCTGAGCAGAGATTGTGACACTATTCTCTCCATCCTATAGGTTAGGGACTTGCTGTTCTGAGAACTGAAGAGACTTAATTATACACCCAGTGTCAGGATTTGAATGATGAGTCACGATATGAATGGACATCCATCTGGTTTGGATGTTGCGTTCCCAGAAATTTGGGCTCCTAGAGGGAGGAGATAGACACGGACAATTGGATGGAATGGAAGACCTGATTTGGTGACTGTGTCTACATAGTCAAGCCCAAATTTATGCCATGTGTCTTCATGGTCCACCTGAACTGGCTTTGCTTGTAGGAGGATGTGAGAGTTGGAAGACATCTCATAACCAAGTAGCTCAGTGGCTTTCAGATTCTATTTAACATGGAAATCCTTCTTGTAATGAAATATTACATAGGGCATTCATAGCAGGACTTGTCTCTTTTAAGGTCCTGCAGATGCCCTCAGTATCTCGTAGCAAAGCAGAGCACAGCCGCTCTGACCTTTATGTCCCAGATAAAGAAACAATGGGCTACGGAGAGTCTATGAGATGGTAAATGGCCGAAGGAAGCCATGGGCTCTGACTTTCAGAATTATAACTAGTTCCATTGCATGGATGTGTCAGAGTTTTGAGAAAAACAGAATCAATAGGAGATAGATTGATGATGGGTAGATAGACAGTAGGTAGACAGATAATAGGTGGTAGGTAACATATAGCTACTAGATGATAGACAGATGATTTAGGTAAGGTGATATAGACACTGGGTAGGTAGATGATACATGATTGATAGTAGATAGATGTAGATGACAGATAAATAATAGTTAGGTAGATGGTATATAGATAGATAATAGATGGTAAATAATAGAGATTTATTATGAAGAACCAGCTCATATGGATCTGGAGAACAAGTCAGGCCCTCAATCTATCTTTTAGCCAGTTTGTATCCCAGGAAAGACAATGGGGTAGTTTCATTCAGTCCCAAGGACTGAGAACCATGAGATCTAGCAGCCAATGGCAGAGGGAAATGGTTGTCTCATCTCAAGCAGAGAGAAAATGACTTTCCCTGTGTTTTTTATTCCATCTCGGACCAACAGAGTATATTATGCCCCCTTCAGTGGTGAGCATGATGCTCCTTTGCCACTTTACTGATTCCAACATAATCTCTTGCAGAAACACCCTCACTGCCACACCCAAAAGCAAAATACTTCACCCTAATCTGGGCTTCCTCAGCCAAGCCAAGTTGGCCTTTAGAATGAACCACCACAATTGTCTTTCTTTTCTTGAGGTAGCAGACGTTGATTTAGCTGCAGATCTCAGATGTTCAGCTAGGGTAGAATAACACACAGGACAGTCTCTTACACTAAGTTTTAAATTTCTATATAACAGATTATCACCAAGTTCAAGTTTTACAATGCGTCCATTCATCGTCTCAGATTTGTAGCCTGGGTGGGTGACTTAAATCAAGCCGTGAGGTGGGCTGGGTTGGCTCTTGGAAGCTTTATATCCATTTCTAGGCCCCTTCAGGCTGAGAGCAGAATTCGGTTCCTTGTGGGTATAAGACCATAGTCTGTTGCCCTGCTAATTGTGGCTGCTGGTCCTGTTGGGGCCACATTGTCCTGATGTCATTCTATATGATCCATCTATGTTAGCGACAGGGAACATCCTACTTACCAAATCTTTCTTTCCCTCTTTTCCTCTAGCACTTAGGGAAAGCTTGGAGAACTCCATGTCACTAGGCTAGCCCGTCATGAGGCTAGCCATCCTGGATGATCTTGCTACCTCAAAGCCAACTGGTTAGTAACCTCAGCTACAAATCCCTTTAGACATGTCACATAGCATTATCGGGGCAACAAGGGGGATTTAGTAAGATGCCTGCCTACAACTCATATGTAGCAGCGACTAATCTTAGGACACACCACCTTCTCTTGGGACCTTTGGGAACAATCATATTATGTTTTTTTTTTTTCTGTGACAATTGCTACAGATTTCCTATGCCATTTACCTGAATGGAAAAACCAGCTTGGCCACACAGTTTTCTGTTTCATTTTTCACACAGTGTGTAAGGGAAAAGCAGGCATTCAAATTTGTAGGGCATGTTCCTCAGTAGCAGCCCTGGCAGGGTGAGATCAGGTCCCAAACCACCCTTCTGGCTTTTCCAGCCCATACTTAGAAAGACAGGAGGCAGGCTTGGGTTCTCTGGTTTCTCAGGTTCCAGGTTGCCAAGCCTTGATTTCTTTGGTAGAACATATATATGTGTGTGTGTGTGTGTACGATGGGTGCAGTGGTTTCTTGCAATGACTGCAGAGGGGAAAAGGTAGTTTATCTCAAGCTGGGATGGCTGCATAGAGCACCCAGCTTGCTGTCCTTTCTGACCCCTTGGTGAGCACAAAGCTCTGCTACTTTCTTTCCGGGTTTCTTGGCATGGCCACTGTCTCTGAAAAGTCATCCCTCGTGTCTTCAGGCTCCCGTTTTGCAGCCCAGCAGGAAGGATTGCTAGTTGCATTGTGCAGACTGATGAAGGTGAGATACTGCATAGTTCGAATATTGTACCAAAAGCCTCTGGCGGAGAGCCCCAGAGAGCTGGTTCCCATCAGCAGAGAAGCTTGAGATGATGAAGACAGGACAGAGAATGAAGGAGAGGACAAGAGATGGTGACATGGCTATGTGCCCTGCTTTCTAAATTGTTTTTGGTGGGTGTGGGAGTGTTCATTGTGTCCCAGGTCTGGGTATCACATTCAAGGTCTGAGTGTGAGTCTACATGGCAACCATCCTGCCTCAGCCTCCCAAGGACCAGTATTACAGGTATATGGCACCACACCCAGCACGAAAAATTCTTTGAGAAGCTGTACTTTCTGACTGTGTGCTCTCACCATCTCAAGGCTGTGTAGAATGCTTCCCAACTGTTTCCTACAATCAGCACTAGAAGAATCATGCCATCCTTCCCTTAGTGAGGGTGGCTTGCTGCTGGTGACAAGTCTGCTGGGAAGGAGTCTGCCTCTGCAGTCTTTCTAGAGCACATCCAGCAAGAGAGAGGCAACCTGTCCAGCTAGCTTGGACTGTCACCTTGACAGCCTGGAGTTCATCTGAGAAGAAAGCCGAGATGGAGGATTTGCTGAGGTCAGATTGTCCTGGGAGCGCATGTCTTTGGGGAGGGGCCAATCCACAATGGACCAGGCCATTCTTTGGGCAGGGAGTTCTGGGCTGGCTAAGAAAACTAGCAAAGCATGAGAGAAGCAGAGAGCAAGCCAGCAAGGATGGATCCTTGCCCTCCACGATCGACTGTGACCTGGACGTACAAGTCCAGTAAGTTCTCCTTCCCACCCGTACCTTGCTTTTGGTCCATATGCTGAGCACAGCAACAGAGGGAACTAGAACAGCACCCACTGGGGCTCTCCTCTGGGCCTGCCGAGTTATGTGAGGCCCCCAGTGCTGGCAACACCTGCCTCCCGCTGAGCTTCTAGACTTCTAAATTCTATTTTTTTTAAAGATGGAGCCTTGAACTCACTAGGTAAAATTGGCCTTCAACTCTCATCCTCCTGCTTCTACCTCTCAAGTATTGGGATTGCATATGTGCAGTGGTATTTCCAGCTCCCCAAATTTCAGGGTTCTACCTCTCAAGTATTGGGATTACATATGTGCAGTGGTATTTCCAGCTCTCCAAATTTCAGGGTCCTAACGAAACAGAAAATGGTGGAGGGAAAAGGTGGTAAGGGGGGGGGGACAGACGCGGGAGAAGGTGGGCTTCTTTAGCTGTCTCTCTGAAGTGGGTCCTCAGAAGAAGCCTTTGGGTTGGTGCTGCCGAGTGGCTTGGGGCAGAGCCAGACCTCACAGTTACAGGCTTCTGAGAGGGTGTGTTGGGGTGGAAAGTCTAGAGTCAGATCTTCACATTTTAAGGGCACCTCTTTTTATACCATGAAGGTCTCCAGGTTTCTGTTTGTAAGACTCCAAGCCCCCGAGTCTGGTCACCAGACTGGGTCCTGGTTTAATCTAGACATTAGGGGTTCGAAGTTAGAGAGCGGAAGCCCCTGGGTGCTGTCACTGCAGATTTCAGTCATCTTTCCAGGCAATTCTCTTTTCTTTGAAGGGATACCGTTTACAATGGGCCTATTAGAGCCCTAATTGAGTCGTTAGTGCACCAGCCATTAGCAGTTGCTAATGAGGGAATCCAAGGGATTACAGCATCAATTATCAAGTTTGACTTCTGAGTGGGGCTCGCCAAGGGGTTCTTGTGAGAGTCTCTGGAAAGTGTGACTGAGAGGAGAGGAGCCACTGCATTTGGCTGTGTCCCCCGGATAAGCTGGTGCAGAAGCCCACTCGGGTGCGGTTACCTAGAGACAGAAGGCAGATTCTCCTACTAAGACCTGCTGTGAACCTCTCTCCTCAGCCTCCATGCCCTCCAGCAAAAGCGAGCCTTGTCACTTCCCTGTGGGTTTCTCCTCCTCCACTTCTGCTTTCTCCTGTTGTCACCGTGTCTGTGGCCTTTGAACACCTTCAACTGAAGTCGGTCCAAGTTTTATCTTTAATAACACCCCATCAATACTGAACTCGCGGCATTCCAACTTATAAAACATCTCTTGACCCTTTTCCTTCCCCCTTCGATTCTCATCTCCGGTCCCTTCTCCTCCTCTCTTCTCCACCCTCTCCTCTTCCTTGGTCTTCTCTTCCGCTACTAGCTCTCATCATTACCAGGGCAATGACTCCAGCTGAACCGAAAAACTCGCCTGTCCATCTCCACTTCATCCATTCTGCGTTCAATTCGTTCTCTTCATTTTTTTTTTTTGAAAAGTCAGATTTAGTTGTCACTCTGGAATATCCTTAAGGGATCTCCTATGTGTTCCAGGATAATGGACAAGTCCCTAAAAATGGAACAGTGTGAGGCCCAGCATCTGGGGCTTCCTCCCATCTCTATCTCCTATCTCAGCATTGTCTGCTTTTCTTAACTAACTGTCTCAGTCAGGGTTCTATTGTGTGCTAAACACCATGGCCAAAAGCACTTTGCGGGAGAAAAGTGCTTGGTCATCTTATAACTCCCAGGTCACTCTGTCACTGAGGGACATCAGGGCGGGAACCCATGTGTAGGAGCTGCTGCAGGGGCCACGGAGAAGCACAGTTTATTGCCGTGGTTCTCCACCTTCTTGAGGCTGTGACCCTTAAGATGGTTCCATGTGTTGTGGTGACCCCCAACCATAAAATTATTCAATGCTATTTCATAACTGCAGTTTTGCTGCTGTTATGAATTGTAATGTAAATATGTGATATGCAGGATGGTCTTCCATGACCCTTGGGAAGGTCATTCAAACTCCCCCAAAGCATCATGATCTACAGGTTGAGAACCACTGGCTCATTGGCTTACTCCTCATGCCTTGCTCAGCCTGCTTTCTTACCCAACCCACCTTAGTCATTAAAGAAGAAAATGTCTTACAGACTTGCTTACAGGCAATTTGGTAAGGCCTTTTCCTACTTGAGGTTCTTCTCCCCAAATATGTCGAGGTTTGTGACAGAAACCAACCAGGGCACTCTTCAAGGTAACTCTGCGCTTCCGCGGAGTGCCAAACTGTTGGGTGTGCATGGGTTTGCATGGGCACATGCACCTGCCGTTTCCCTCTTGTCCCCTTGTGACGCATCTTTTACACCATATGAATGAAGACTTCCAAACCCACCCCTCCCATTTGTGTGCCCTATGTGCATTTCTCGCACTGTCCCTAGACTAGATGTCCAGTGATTTGTCTCCCTCACTGGACTGTGAGATAGCTGAACGCATCTGTTTCAATAACTAGCTTTGAAATCCCAGTGTCTAGCGCATAGTGCTTGCTACACCATGCAAAACCAGACAGCTACTGCAACTATAGTGTGTGCTTAATTAATGGATTAGAAAATTGATGAAGTTTTTCACAGCTAATTCCACAGATCTCTTTTGACATACATTTTATTATCCTATGTGGGACGATTGTTGTCCATAATCTAGTTGCTAGTTGTTTACAATGTAATTCTTTGGAACCCAAAGAGAACTGTCTGAGCCATTAGCGCTACTCACCCTCTACCCCAGTGGCTTAGGGGGCAGCCTTGGGATCCATGAGAGCTTATTGAGCTGACTTAGAATTTGCAAGTGCTTATGAGAGCCTTGTTCTACTTAGACCCTAGAAGTGGAGGCTTGAAAATATCAAAGACTCAAGAGCTTACCGTTTCTGCTTCTGTGTTTTTTCTTGTTTGTGTTTTTTGAGACAAGTTTCAGGCAGCTCAGGTTAATCTGCAGCAGCGGCTGGCTGGAACTCCTAACACTCTTGCCTCTGCCACCTCAGTGATGGGATTTTGGGCATGTGGTACCACACTCCTCTCACTGTACTTGTGTTTGACAGCCTTCCCATTTGCATTGGATCCTGATCAGCTTCCTGCACGAACAGTGACAATCATTCATGTCTAGGTGGCTATAATGATGCTGAGGGCGTTAACCCTGGATTTTCCTGTTTGCTTGCGGTGTCCCGTTTTCCCTGGCCTATGTAGGAGAAAACCAAGCCTTGTGCAGAGCTGAGCTAGGACCTTTATCTAGGACTACCTGCTATCAGGGTTCTGGACTGTCACCCCATAGTGACACATTGTCCTACAAGCTTGTGTGGTTCCTGTAACTCGGTTACTCCATCTGGGAGGGAAGATTTTTCTACATCTTCCTTTTCTCTCCATTTGTAAATACTGAAATCCTACTGAGGCTTTGCACATCAAAGCCTGCCAAATCAGACCAAAGAGATAAAAACAGAGATTAAACTGTTACCCTAGGCCAGGAGGCTTACTGTAAGGCAGAACTCCTTGAAGCTTGAGACTTTCTACATGGTCTCAAAATGAGGACGTGTTCTCTCTCACCTCAAGCAACTCATTTGGCACACAGTAGGCACTTAATAAGTGTTCTGTTCCTAAGCCTACTATGCAGTGGGGATGTTTCAGCAGAGATTTCTAGGACCATGTCAGCAATTCTTAAGTGCACCCGAAAGAATGACTTTTCCACAAGTCACCAAGGAGATCCATAACACCTGACCTTCAGAGTTCTCTTTGGGCTCTGAAGAATGAGACTATAACTCTCAGTCACTGGGCGGTTGGTGAACACTAAAAGGTCAGTTTTTGAGACAGGGATCAGAATGGGGGAATAGACAGGCAATGGAATTCAAAGAGCCCCCACTTTTCTGGCCCTGCAAGTTGCTCCTTGGTCTCTTCACCATTGCAAAGTAAAAACACATGTATTTTATTAGTGCTACATAAATGTGCATCTAACGGTTATGAATGCATAAACTTTTTGCCTCAAGTATGTAATATTGAATCATTTATTTGTACTGCTCTGTGGCTGAGCCCATCCAATCTTTCCTGAAATTAAGGCACAACATTCAGGCAATGATGTTCAAATCATGCTCTATTGGCTCAAATGCTTTCTTTAAGGGGAATTTTTGCTGAGATAATTGTAGCATTATCTACTGTTTTGTGAAACAATATACAGATCTTTATTGTCTTTACTCAATTTCTCCCAGTGATAACACTATATCAAAAACAAGACGCTAGTGCTGGAGAGATGGCTCAGTGGATAAGATGGCTTGGTGCTTTCACAGAGGACCTGAGCTCAGTTCCCAGTACCCACATCTAGCAGGTGGCTCAGAACTGCCTGTAACTCTGGGGCCTGACACCTTCTTCTGGTCTCAGGAGGTACCTGTACTCACGTGTACACAGACCCAGAATTAAAAGAAAAGAAATATATCTTTCGAAACCAAAACACTGATGTGGCTAAAATGCACAAAGTCTGTATTTTTCTATTCACACACTCTCCTCCCTCCCTCTCTTCCTCCCTCTCTCCTTTCCTGTCAGTTCTTTGCTATAGTTTGAATATGCACTGTCCCCAGTGACTTGTGTGGTGAGCATCTAGTTCCCAGCTGGTGGTGCTATGTTGGAAGGCAGTGGAAGCTTCAGGGAGGGAGAAGCAGCTGGAGGGAGCTGGTCCCTGGGGATGTGTGTGTGTCACAGCCTGGCCCTTCCTGCCTCCTCTCTGCCTCTAGTCCACCAGGAGATGAAGAAATTCTTCTGCCACAAACTGTGCTGTTGGGATCTGCTCTGTTTCAGGGTCAAGAGACTGTGGATGGAATCTTCTGAAACCATGAGCCAAAGTAACTCCCGCCCCCCCCCACACACATTGGCCACAGGGATAGATGAGCAACTCCAACCTTCTCTGTAGTTGTATCATACAGACAGGTTGTGTATCCAGGACTGCAGTCAGGCATCACACAGACCCATCAGCATCCAGTGTACTGCCTTTCATAGCCACATCCTCCCCTTACCCACTGCTCCGTCTCCATGACATCCCCGTAGCTTCATGTGAGCTTCTACAGCACCACATTAAATGCTCCAAAGATTCCATTGTATGTTGCATCTTTCTCTCTCTCCCTCAGCCTTCACTTTCCAAAGGAAATCAAAAGCTCCTTCAAAAACCTTGGCCTTATGAGCAAAGAGCAGAGCATGAACAGGGCTGGGATGGTCCAAAGTTTGTGATGCTGTTCTCATAGGCAACTTTGAAAGTGGAGCCATGAAAATATTGAAACTAGCAGCCCTCATCCCAGTTACTCACTTGCAGACAGCAATTATCCAGACGTGGAAGTTCTGACTTTCCTTTTGGGGTTGTTTGAATGAGAATGCCCCCCACTAAGGTCATACTTTTAAATATTTGGTTCTCCAGTTGGTAAAACTGTTTGGGAAGAGTAGGAGGTGTGGCCTTGTAGGAGGAGGTACGACATAGGGATGAACTTTGAGCTTTCGAAGTTCCTTAAATCCCCCAGTGTGTTCTCTGCCTCCTGCTTGTGGTTGAAGCTATATGCTATCAGCTGTTCCTACCACCATGCCTGTGTAGGCACACAGAGACTCTCACCCTCTGGAACATAAGCCCAGCTAAAGGCTTTCCTCTGTAAGCTGTCCTGGGCCACTGTGCTTTGTTATAGCTCTGGTGCGGGAGAATTGTCTGTATTCTGTCAATCATGTTTTAAATAAACGCTGATTGGCCAGGCAGGAAGTATAGGCGGGAAAACTAGACAGGAAGTAGAGGTGGCGCAAGGAGAACAGGAAGAAGGAAGTTCTTCCCGGATTCCTGCGCAGACCACCAGAGAGGCAACATGTGTCCCTGTCCCAGCTGAGAAAAAGTCAC
The DNA here is from genome assembly GCA_028555095.1 of Dicrostonyx torquatus. Lineage (NCBI taxonomy): Eukaryota > Metazoa > Chordata > Mammalia > Rodentia > Cricetidae > Dicrostonyx > Dicrostonyx torquatus. Next base: position 1,891,115 of record JAQHUG010000135.1, read on the forward strand.
CGGCAATGTGACTGACATAAATAAGAACAATGGGTTAATATAAATTAAAGAGCTAGTAAGAAGACTGAGATAATGGGCCAATCAGTTTATAACCTAATACAGACTCTCTGTGTGATTTTCTTTGGGGCTTGCCGGCTGTGGGGTACCGGGCGGGACAGTAACCCCAACAAGCCAGCCCTCGTGTTACAGTAGCTCTAGGAAAGGAGCTGAAACAGCTTATAAGACACACCAGACACACTGCCGAGCAGTGACATGGCTCAAGAAAGTCAAGAGTGTGGAGATGAAGCCTGGCTATCAGGTGGCAGTGGGGACAGGAGTGGATCTGTCCAAGAACTTTGAGGCACACAGCTACAGGGCACTCTCAGGGAAAAGCATGGTGACCTAGGACAGAGCTTCTTAATTTTCTGCTTGGGGTCCCCTTTCCCCTGAGAAAACTTTACATGGTTCTGGCTGTGGAGAGGACATAAAATAGCGATACAGGTGTGGGGAGATGTCTTAGTGGGCAAAATCACTTGTTAAAGCACGAGGAAATGAGTCTGAACCCCCAGAACCTGCTTGGGGTTGAATGCAGTGTGAGCATCTGTAATCACAGTGTTCCCATGGGAAGATACGAGGTAGCGACAATCCCCGGAAACTTGGGGGGTCATCTAGCTGTCGTACACAACAGAAAACACAAGGAGGAGATCTATCCCAAAACAAGATGGAAGGTGAGGACTGAGAGAAGAAATTGTCCTCTGACTTCCACACACTTGCCTGTATGAACATACATGAAGGCATGTATGTTGTGTATCTACACGGCAGGTATAAGAACTAAACATTTGCTCCTAATAAATCATAAAGGATTTTATTTAGTATACATATAATTTTACTATTTTGTTGAAGACAAAGAACAAATTTGCATATGAATGAGATGAATATGCTTGTTTGTCTAATGCAACATGATCCAAAGGCATACTAATTTGAAGCTTACATGCTGAGAAATGATGATCTGAAAATATTAAAAGACATTATTTTCCATAATTAAACCATTGTTTCTATAAGAGCAGAAAATTTTTGCATGTACAGTAAAAACACTGAAATTAATTTATACTGTAGTTTCAGATTGGAACGGCAGTGTGTCACGTAGCATTTGTTTGTGGTCCACGGTGTGAGGGCATGTGCAGGGCAAAGTGAACACGCTGTGTGTCCAGGACAAAGGCTTCAGTGATGCTGTATGATGTAGCATGGGTGCTGACAAAAAGACCGTGGACTCATCACACATCTGATTGCGAATTAATTCAGAAAACTTTTCCTTCCTCTGGTACCCACCGAGGCAATGCCATGTAGGGTTAAGGCCCAAGTTTGAGGACTTTTGGTCTAGGGCACATCCACAGAGGAGGTGGGCAGATTGCAAAGGAAAGCAGGTGCCTCATGGAGCCGTACACTGGATCAGGACCACAGGAAGGAAATAGAAGAGACATGATTCTTGCTAAAATAATTAAAGGAGAGTAACCCACTCCAGAAGAGGAGATATAATCCATGTAGATTTGGGAGGGACATCTCACCCCCAGATATCCCAGGATGCTGGAGGGGTCTCCCACTCAGTGAGAGGCCCGCTAGAAGATCAGGTGTCAGGAAATTCTATGGTTTTGCTGGAACTTGGGGTTGGCTCATGGAAGGGAGTTTGTTACAGAAGGGGCCCTCTCTGCTCCAGGAATGGTGGGGTCTGGCAAACCTTTTTTGGTGTGTCATGGCAGTGTTGTCCTAAGGCCTGGGTAACCTTACTCCCTCCCAAGCCTTCAAGCACTCTAGTTCTGCCGTTCCACAGGGAGGAGATGTCTTAGTTCCTCCTATCCAGAGGATGAGCTTGTTCACGCATTCACACTCTCTAGAGTACCACGGTCAGTCGGGTTTCATATCTGAAACATCGATCTCATGACTGAAAGAGATCCACAGTTGTTCCAGAACTTTCACCGGCTTCTTGCTCAAGAGGGCTCCTTATAGATAAAATTCTCCAGGTGTGGGATACTGGGCTCAACCTTAAAAACATAGTAGAAGATGTGAAAGATCCAAACAGAACATGGTTGCTGTGGATGCTGGCAGATAGGCCCTCATGTGTCTATATTCAATTTGATTTCATAAATTCCCTGGAAACCTTAATGGCCAGAAACATCTTTCCTAGCTGTGCTCCAGACCTTCTCATTAGCTGGTTGCTTCTGTAGCTTATGGTCTTGACTACTGATCTATCAAAACCTGGGAGCCCTACCAGTAAATTGTTCATAAATGTGATGAAGGGTGGATGTGAAAGGTTTCCAGAGACAGGGAAAGTGAGGGTATGGGGACAGGAAGCATGAACTCAGTGAGGATTTGTGTGTAGGAAACCCCGTCACTGGAAGCTGTTGCCTCCTCTCTTCCCCTTCCTCATCCCTCCTCCTCTCACCCATCCTCTTCCTTCTCCTCCTCTTCTTCCTCTTCCTTCTCTTCTCCCTTATTCTTCCTCTCCCTTTCCCTCTTCTTATTCTTTTTTATCCTTCTCCTTTCCATCACTTCCTCTCATTCTTCCTCTTTCTCCTCCTCTTCCTCTTTCTCTTCTTCCTCTTCCTCTTCTGTGGTACTGTTGGCTGACCTCGCATATACTGGGTCAGCGGTCTATCCTTGAGTTACATCCCCAGACTTTTAAAAGGAGAGCTTTTTATTTTGAGGTAAAATTTTGTTTTGAGATAGTGTTTCTCTGTGTAATAGCCCTAGATGTCCTGGAACTAGCTCTTGTAGACCAGGCTGACCTCGAATTTACAGAGATCCTCCTGTCTCTGCCTCCCGAGTGCTGGGATTAAAGGTGTGCACCGCCGCTGCCCTTGAGGTAAATTCTTGCTAAAGAGCCCAGGCTGTCTGGAACCCGCAATCCTCCTGCCTCAGCCTTTCGAACAACCAGAGTTACAGGTGTCCATCACTAGACCTGGCTGCTTGTCTTTGTTTCTATTTGTTCAGCTCAAATCCTGTGGGAAGAGGGAGATTCTCTTTAGTGAGCTCTGGTGCCTTCAGTCACTGACCACAGGAAGAGGCTGGGGCCTGCTCCTGCTTGGTCTTTTTCAGCCTAGGCTTCAGTGTCTGTGTTTCCAGACCCATATGGAAGGTTTTGTTGCTGATTCAGGCCTGGGTACTGATGGAGTGCTGGTTCTCCTGGATCCCACCCAGAGACTACCCCCAGTCAGCAGTGCCCTGTACCAGCAAGAGTACAGGGAACAGGTGCCTGGCCCTCTGTACTGCCTGTCCTGGCAAGCTGGGAGTCTGGCTGGCATGGTGCCCAGCTCATTTCCAAGAGCTGCTAGCTAGATATTTACTGGGAGGGAGTCTTGGCAGGAGGAGGCAGCTCGGCAGAAATGCTGCCCAGGCCCTTTCACCCACTGCACTGTGGCAATGCAGGTTTATTGTCCTGGTGGAGTTTGGTTTATGACACTATATTAGCGAGCTTATTCCTCAGGCTGTTCCTGGTAGAATAGTTGTGGAAAAGGCATGCAGCACCTCCATCACCAGCAGCAAGATGGAACGCTTATTGTATTTTCCTAACTCCAAGGCAAGGGAAATTTGATTTATTTTAGAGTTAATCCATCACCCTCTGGCATCCTTTCAGGACAGGCCTTGAGTATAATTGCAGGATCTGGAGAAAATGGGGAAGTCAAGTTCAATTTATTCCATTAACGTTTTAAAAAACATTTAATTACGGTAAAAATTGAAAAGCATTTAATATGAGTAGGACGATGGTTTTATCTTCTCTGAGTGTTCATCCCACCTGTCATTGTCTTTCTGCTGTCCCTGGCCTATTATGACTTTGATGGTTCCCACGAGTCTCAGTCCCGTCATTTCCTTAGCTGGCTGTGGCCAGAAGCACAAAGGTGGGATGTTTGTTCATTCACCACCTTGTCTGTGGTCCCAAAGCCATTCCTTTCTGGATGGTCATTATTTTATCTTTTCTCTTCGTTTTCTATTACCTGGAGAAGTTGGGGAAGGTCAAGATGGGCCCCTGGGCAGGGTCCTAGTCAGTGCCTGACACCCTATATTCATAGGCACCACAAAACTGATTTTTTTCCAAATGTGGAAAAACAACATTTTATCATATTTCCTCATACTTATTTTATTACTAGGTATTGATTTTACTTTGCACTTCTTATTGGATGGTGGGATGCAGACCAACAGCTCCTCAAAGATGTCTATCTCCCAATCCTCAAGATCTGTGTGTGAGTTGCTTTCTTCAACTCAAAGGGTTACAGGTGGAATTGGGGTTTCAAATCCATTCTCTTCAGAACAGGGGCATAGTCTTGATTCTCTAGGTGAACTCTTGTTCTCAAATGGTTTCCTTTTTGCTTTTGTCTTGATGGGACTGCAGACTAAACCTGCTTTGTCTATACCAGGCTCCACCGTCACCCTATATTCTCCCTACCCCGGGCCTTCTGCTTTCTTTTATAAATGGTGTTGCATGAAATTCCTAGGCTGGCCTTGGACTTGCAGTAATCCTAGGTCAGCTTTCTGAGTAGCTGGATTTACAGAACTGTGTCACCAGACCCAGGTACAAGAATCCTTAAAATTGGAAGAGGGAGCAGCAGACAGGTTTAGAGATATGTGAGGACTCAGTCTCCCATTGTTACCTGTGGTCCTGAAGGAAAGTGGCAGCAAGCCAGGGAGGGGGTGTGTCTAGAGCAGGAAGAGCCAGGAAAATCAGGCATTAGCAAAAGAACTCAGCCAGGCCACACCCTGCTCTTAGTCAGTGAGACATGGGTTGGTCTCCACATCCACAGAGCTGCAGGGTAAGAAGGCTGTATTTTTATTAAAGTCAGTTCACAGGGGCTGGGAACATTTCCAGGTCCTGCCTGGAGCTGGGAGAACTTACCATCACCCGCAAAAACATTTGTTTCTGAGCATCTGCTAGATGAATGGTGTAGGGAGCCTGGCCATTGCCTGTGATGAGCCCAGAGAAGATGCTGTAGTCTGATGCTCAGGAAGAACCTGAACAAGGAGTGACTCTGAGCCCTGGGTGGAGCTGCTCATCTCCTGGATAAACTAGAAAAGTTTCGGTTGATGTCTCTGGGCTCTGAGCTCCTTAGATTATAGTAGATGCCATAATGTTATACTGTAGTTGGTATGAGTTCATATCTGCAAACACATGTAACCATGCCTGGAATATGGGAAAGGACATCTTAGTTATTAGCTGTCCTCACTGCTGCTATTTTCTGGGCTTTCTGAAAGATTTTAGGGACCACATATACCTTGGGGCGGGGAAATCGGCAGGCTAGTGAAAGTAATCGAGCACTTCCTCTATATAAGCCAGGTGATGAACACTCGTTTTCATGATGTTAGGAGACCCATTTCCTAGGAGCAGAAGCTGAGGCTTCGGAAGGTTAAGTCATCTAATTTACAACGAGAGACTCAAAGCGGGGGTGCAAACTTGTTTTTTTTTTCTGTCTTTAAGCAGTGCATTTATTTAAGTAACTGCCTGACAGCAGGGATGAGCACACACTGGAAGGAGATCAAGAGAGGCAGATGGTTTAATCGAAAGGGAGCTTGGTGTGATGCAGTAACTAACTGAGGACCAGGCTGAGCAGGGAGCAGGGGCCAGACAGTAATGACCTTGAACAATAGGCGATGGGACTTGGGATTTTAATCTGCAGGGAGGAGGAATTCATGGAAGGCAAACAAATAGAATTGTAGGATAGGAGTTGGCAGATGGGTTGTGGGTAAGGAGTGACCTAGATAAGGACAGGTGGAGTACTACCCTAAATGTGGCGGTGCCAGGGTCTACACAACAACTCTGCTCTTTTAGTCGATGTGAGAAATATCTAGTTGAGTGAAAAGGGAGCGTCACCAAGACCTGGTGTGACTGGCTAACCGTGGAGAGGAGGCCGAGGAGGAGCAGAGGGCAGAGATACAAGATTCTGTAACAAATGACTTAGTACTTAGCCTTCGTGTGGCTACTGATGGGAGCAAGGGCTTGGAAGGCTCTACTTGAGTCTCACCTTGATTACTGGCTCTGCGATCATTGGTGAGTGTGTGCGTGCCTGCGTCTGTGCATGCGTCCATGTGTCCATGTGTGCGCGCGCGCATGCGAGCGTGCGTGCGTGCGTGCATGTGTGTGTGTGTGTGTGTGTGTGTGTGTGGTCAAGTCCTCTCTCTATGCCTCCATTTTTTCATGTATCAGTAATAAGTTTCATCACACGTTCCTATGCCTGCCTCCCACCTCAGAGAAATGCCCAACCAGGTTCCCTTGAGACTGTAGCCGGGGTAGCACTTCCATGACGAGGGCTGAAACAGATGAAGCTCACAGGTTATTATTACTCCCTTGGCCAGACAACAAGGCCAAGTGCCCCGGGGGCTTGCACCAGGATGGGCTTCATCCCACCTCTATTTATTTAAGGACAGTTTCATGCTTGATTTTGAAGAACACCAGAATTCACATATGCAGTTGAGAATTTTCCTTCAGAAATAACAATTACCACTCTCCACTAGGCCCACCTTAACTCCCCCACCACCCTCCCACCCTGCCATCCCGGTTTGAATATAGGTCTTTGAGAGAGGCTAGGTTCATTATGTCATTCTCAGTGAAAACAAACAAATAAAAAACCAAACAGAAACTAAGCTGCTGTTTTCCTTCCAAGAAAGCAGACCCGTTACAAAGCCAAGTAGCCCCAAAGGGTGCTCTCAAAATTGCATAAAGGGTTTGTATTCTCACACTGAAAACATAATTAAAATAACTCTGCATCCCTTGTCTGAGACATGGGAGGAAAATGAGTAGGAAGACAACAGAAAGAGGCATCTCTTATCTTTTATTTTGTAAATGAAAAAACACCCCTCCCTTTCTTTGTAGCAAATGGTCATCCACATCATTGTGTACACAGCAATGGAGTCTTGAGCGTGCTGGGAGGATCCAGCAGGCGGCAGTGACTGAACTAAGGGCCTTAGAAGGTAGCCAAAACTCAGCACAGGTCTAAAGTGAGGTTGAGAGCCATACCAAGGCTCCATGGAAGCTCTGAGCTCAGAGTCCATCTTTGTGATGTCGATTTTGATCAACTTGATTGGATAAGATCACCTAGGCGACACACCCGTGGGATTGTCTCTTAGGTGGTTTTCAGAAAGGTTTAGAGGAAAAGGCAAGACCCGCCCTTAACTTGAGTGACGTCATCCCGTGGGCTGGGATCTCAGACTAAAAAAAAAAGAGGGGGGGGGCTAAATGAGCTGCATACTAGTAGTCACCTTGTTTGCTTTCTGAAGCAGATGCTATCCGACCAGACCAGAGTCCTCGCATTCCTGCTGCCCTGCCTTCCTGCCACGATGCACCTTCAGACTGAGAGCCAAGATAACCCTTCCTTCCATGAAGTGTTTTTGTCAAATATTGTTACAGTCATGAGAAAAAGAAAAGAAAATCAGCACAACCTACAAGGTGCGGTTTCCTGCTGAGGACCCCCCTCCCCTGCAGCCTGCTCTCCCCACCCCTGCTTCACTGGGAGAATTCTACAGAGAGTTTGCACTGCCTCTTTCCTTCTCAATCCTGCAGATTGCCACTGTCCCTTGTTCATACCACGTTTTGTGTCCCCCCCATCCTGTCCCTTTCTGAGGGTTGGAAATGTAAGCCCCGTTGTGCTTTCTGAGCACAGAGACATTCCCCACGGTGCATTCTTCACACAGCTGTCAGGTCAGGGTCAAGTGGAAATGGAGATGGAGAGAAAGAAGGAAACCAAATTGCAGTCAGATCTCTGTATTGAGGAGCTCCACATGCATGCATCCAATCAACTGTGAATTGAAAGTTTTGAAGAACATAATTTTTGTATTGAAAAGTTATTGAATCTTTTTCTTGTCATTATCCCCTAACAATACTGCATAACAACTCTTTGCGTAATGTTTATGGTGTATTGTTTCTTTCTGTAGTGCCAGGGACTGAATCTGGGTCCTGGTACAAGTTGGGCAAGCACTCTACCCCCAGTTAGACTGTATCCTCTGCTTACTTTCTGTTTTGACACAGGATGTCACTATGTTGCTCAGGTTGGCCTTAAACTCACTCTGGAGTCCAGATATGCCTTCAACTTGACATCCTCCTGTCTCGACTCCTTAAGTAGGTAGGATCATTGGCCTGTACCATCAGGTGTGACCTCTATGGTAAATAATCTGGAAATGGTGTAATGTAGATGGGAGGATGTGTAGAAGCTATATGCCAATACCGCATACCATTTTATATAAGGGAACCGAACATGGGGTTCTGGTACTCATGGGGGCAATGATCTTCCCTGGAAGAGATCCCCCTCCGATACCAGGGACAGCTGTGTACAGAAGAAAAGGATGAGGAGAGGAAGGCCCTACCCACCCTCTCCGTGATCCTCCTCCTTGAGGCACACTAGAAGCTGCTGTGTACTTTCCATCTCTCTTCCCTGCAGGTGCCAGGGACAAGCCTGAGACCCCTCTCTCCTTCAGCAGAGTGCCAGCAAGGAAACTTCGCAGGAGACCCAGGTGGTCTCTGTGGGACCACATCTGGAGGCTGAGCAGACTGCTGAAGTTAAGTGCACAGGTGGTGGTCAATGAATGTGGAGTTTAAGGAAAACAACCTCACCGGGAGTACTTTATTGCTAGGTAATTAAAAGATTCAGTCACAGAGTCAATGACAGAGACAACAAAATATTATGACACGTGGGCACAAGAGAAAGCTCAAGGAAGATGCTGTGCTGGGAGAAGTAAGAAATACCCGTGCCCTGAACTGAGAGCATGGATGGCTGATAAATAGTGCCTCCTATTGGTTGGTTTGCTTTTCTAAACAGCAGAAGCAACTAAGTTTATAAAGAGACAGAGGTTAGTTAGGTCAAGTTTTAGAGGTAGTGTAGTGATATTTCATTTGTATTTTAATAAATAAAACTTGCCTGAAGATCAGAGATTAAAACAATTGTCCTGGTCAGCCTTATAGACCAGGCAGTGGTGACACACACCTTTAATCCCAGTAGCCACATTAGTTTGTCATAGAAAGTGGACAGTAGTGGTGCACGCCTTTAATCCTAGCCCTAGAGAGGAATATAAGATGGGAGGAGACCGCTCTCACACACAGTCTCATTCTGAGGATTCCTGGAGGCAGGATTGTCATTTCAAACTGAGGTAGAGGTAAGAGCCAGTGGCTGACTGTTTTGTTTTTCTGATCTTCATGTTGAACCCCAATTTCTGTCTCTGGGTTTTCATTAATCATGCTACACGATTTAAAGACATGGTGCCTGCATCAGTTCAGTTACAGTGAAAGCAGCAGATGAAAGCCATCAAAGGCCCAGATGTATGCAGGAGATGGTGGTCATGCCTGAGCCAAGAAGGAGAAAGAGAAGTGTAGGAGAGGGAGATGGAGAAAAAGATTCTACAACCCCTTTTGAGGGGACACCCTCAATGACCCAAACTCTCATCAGGTTCTACCTCCTAAGGGTTTTGTCACCTGCCAACAGTGCTACTCTAGAAACCAAATATTTAACACACGAGCCTACGGAGGATATTTAACCTCCAAGCCACAGCAGACTCACACAGCTCCAATGCCAACTGCTGGGTACCTGATTATCATCACAACCATTATGCGTGGTCCACTCAGAGTTCTGACCCTACGAGCACCTAGAAGGGCAGACATAGAAGTCTAGAAGGCAGGGTAAGCGGGGCTGAAGGCTAGCATCAAAGGAAGCTTAGAAACTCTCAGGGGCATTTAGGGGGGAAAGCAGATTTTACTGGAGTCCAGAAAGGACAACTGACAGCAAATGGGTCATAACTCAGAAGAGTAAGTCTTAGGACATTTTGATGATGTTGGAGGTCTTTCTGTCTATGAGTTGCTTTTATTGGCTAATGAATAAAGAAACTGCCTTGGCCTGTTGATGGGGCAGAATTTAGGTAGGCAGGGAAAACTATTTTGAATGCTAGGAGAAAGGAGACAGAGTCAGAGAGAGACCATGGAGCCGCGGCAGAGTCAGACATGCCAAAACTTTAGCCGGTAAGCCACAGCCATGTGGTGATACATAGATTAATGGAGATGGGTTAAATTAATATGTAAGAGATAACCAATAAGAAGCTAGAGCTAATGGGCCAAGCAGTGATTTAATTAATAAAGTTTCTGAGTGATTATTTTGGGTCTAAGCTAGCTGGGTGGCTGGGAACCAACAAATAGACCTCCTCCTACATTTTGACTTTCTGCAGGATACTACAAAGATCTGTGCTTCCTATAGGGTGTTATTTTAATGAACCCAGTGATCAAGACTTTTCCTTGTGGGGTTCTCACTGTGAGCAGCTGAACCGTCTGAGAGCCACCTGCTCATTTGCTAAGTCCTGTTGATCTCAGAGTCTGTTTCTTCCCCACCAGCTTTTGTCTTTGTTCAGTCTCTCTTTGTTTTCCCCTGCATCATTGAAACCTTCCTGCAAACAGTTTCCTCACCCCTAGTGGATTGATACTCAATGACCACCCTTCACTTTATCTCACATGTTTGAAACCATCTCTGCTGCTAATGTCCATGGAAGAATCCACAGGGCTCCCCTGACCCTGAGAGTCACCTGAAGTGGGTGTTGACATGTCGGCTCCAAGCCTTGCCACTGAGACTCTTATCTAGGAGATAGAGGACAAAGCCCCAGATGCCCATTACAATTACACATGTAAACATATTAGATGTTCTCATGAGGGAGGCACTGTTTGTAGCCTAAGGCTGAACTCTCTCACTTGGCATGAAAGGTCTATGTTCTGTCCCTACTCACTTCTCTGCTCTACATCTTGACCTAAGCCTTGATTACATGAGCCTAGCAAGACTGGGCTGTGAATGGGGGTCAAATATTGAAGGTTCAATTGGAACACCAGTGACTGGGCAAGTTTAGTTCTATCTGTAAACAGACACCTCCATCTGGACTGGGAGGAGGTAGGACTGGGGGTTGCCCATGCTGTGAAGGGTTTTTTTCTTCTTCAGTACAAAACTGAGACAATAACAGACCACAGGCATCAGAGGGAGAAGTGAGTGTGTATATATATAAGACCTTGTTGCGCTTAGCGCCTGCTGTTTTCTGGAGATACCTAGCTTACTATGTAAACCGAGCCAAAGAGGACAGAATGGTAACTGCACTGAAAACAGCTCTGCCAGCTGCTCCAAATCCTACATACCCAACATTCCAGAGCCCCAGATGGCAGCATGGCCAAGCTGACAAAATTGACTGTCACAATTTCAAACCCTTCTTTGGACTTCTCCCCTTTGTCTGTGCTGCCCCTTTCAGGTATCTCCTGACCTCTGTTGGGATACAGATGCTCACCATGCTTGACCACGAGTTCTTGCTTGGAAATCCATTTATCCTCTCTTATCCACCACCTACCCCCATCCTGCTACTTTCTTCTTATTGTCAATTCATACTTTGCCACTTGCTTCAAGGTGAAAAATGACCTGACAGAACATTCATAGTCAGTAATGGGTAACTCACTCTGCTCAGGAGTGTAGCACTTAGACTTTAGAAGGGAGACAGTCCTACTACAGGTTAATTTATGGACAGCATTTGAAGAGAGTGTATGGAACTTGGGGAAATGATATGAGAGGTCCTTCTGCCTATGTGCTGCTTTTATTGGTTAATAAATAAAGAAACTGCCTTGGCTTTTGATAGGGAAGAACTTAGGTAGGCAGGGAAAACTAGACTGAATGCTGGGAAAAAGAAGGTCAGAGTCAGAGGGACACCATGGAGCTGCTGTCAGAGTCAGACATGCTGAATCTTTGCCAGTAAGCCACTGTCATGTGGCAATACACAGATGAATAGAAATGGGCTAAATTAATATGCAAGAGTTAGCTAATAAGAAGCTAGAGCTAATGGGACAAGCAGTCATTTAATTAATGCAGTTTCTGTGTGAATATTTCAGTTTTGGGTGGCTGGGACAAACAAGCAGCCCCCTTCTACATGGAAAGGTTGTCATCAGTCCCCTGAAGTTTTAATCATTTCCTTCCCTTGCAGAGCTAGCATTTTCTTCACTTGGATCAGTGTCTTGTCCCAGAAAGATTGATTTTTGACATCAAGATTCCACCGGGATCTTCTTGGATCATGAAGGGATAATCTAGCTATTACTGTGACAAAGGAGATTAAATATATATTTAATGAAAACAGATATCATTTAATTTTTGTATCTTTGTAGGATTTTTATTTCAATAAAGTTCACATTAAAAAAAATTTATGTCAGGCCATGTGTTTCTGATCTGGGATTTATTGATTTGTCATTGAATAAAATATGAATCTATGTAAAGAATCTTTTTCTATCTGGTCAGCCATCTTCCAAATAATGGCATGGAGACTTATTAATTATGAAGACTTGGCCTATAGTTTAGGCTTGTTCCACTAGCTCTTATAACTTAAATCAACCCATATTTTTATTAACCTATATCCTACCATATGGCTTTTACCTCTATCCCATTCTGTGTGTCCAACTTCTTCCATATCTGGCTGGCTTCTCTGCCTTTCTTCTTTCCAGAGTCCTCTCTGTGCCTAGAGTCCTGCCTATCCCTCCTGCCTATCTATTGGTTATTTAGCTCTTTATTAAACAAATCAAAAGGTGCCTTGGCAAAGACACATCTTCACATTGTACAAAAAGATTATTACATAACAACTCTTAGTGTGCTTCTGACATAAATGTCTTCAACTGAATATTTCCCTCCTCCCTGCCCTCTTTCCTTGTCTACAGTAAACACTGTTCTGAGCCACTGATCCGAGCTTCTAGTGCGGACTTTTTTGTTGGCATGGTGGGTAGAGAGTTTTCCAGTCTCTGACTTTATCTACTGTTTGATGTAGAATATTTCTTTAAATATGTGAAGGTGTGTTAATTTTTTTCTGCTGCATTTGTTTAATGACATAAGGATGTGTTACATTTGTTTATGTTTTATTACTTAATTATGAACAGATGTGTTGCTGTTCACCTCGCCTGCTTAAGGTGCCTTACGGGTCTAATAAAAAGCTGGATGGTCAATAGGTAGGCAGTAGAGGGATGGGCAGCGGGCAGAGGGAATAAATAGGAGAAATCTAGGCTTGAGAGAGAAGGAATAAAAGAGAGAAGAGAAAAGGAGAATGAGAGAAAGAGGACAACACACGCTGGGTCAGATGCCAGGCAGCTGCCAGCCAGCAGACACAGAGTAGGACATGC
>JAQHUG010000135.1:1942606-1971493 GCA_028555095.1 Dicrostonyx torquatus
ATTCGTATCCTGACACTATACTGGATTTGGTTATAGTCCTTACAACTTTTTTTTTAAAATGGAATTACAATCATTTCGGATATAAGATCTTGATATTTATAAATAATTACAGTTTTTCTTCTTCTATTTGGATCTGATGTCTTAGACAGCTTTTCTTTTTCTTATCTAATTGCTCTGGCCATGCCTTCTAGCAATATGCTGAGAAGAAGCAGTGAGAATGGGCTATCCTTGTCTTATTCCTGATCTGGGTGGAAAACCTGTCAGTTGATGTTTTGCCCACAGAATATGCCATTTATGGTGGGCTTCTCAAAGCCTTTGTTAAGATTATTTTCTTCTATTGTGTTGAAAGTTATTTTAAAAGATAGATTCTTACATTATCCTTTAGGTTGTAGTAAATTTATTATAATTGTTTTAGTAGTCGAATGACTCTCATTTGGCCTATGGACACTTCTTTAAGCTCTGTTCTATGTTCTTTAGATGGAGCATTCTTTATGAGTTCTCTTACCCATCAATATCTTGCAACTCCTCTTGCCCTTCCCTTGTGTGGAATTACCCTTTTCTACCAGGGACCTGGTTGCCTTTACTGAAGATTGGTATTTGCACACATTTAGTGCTAGCAGAATGCTGTTGCTACTAGGCTTTCTTGGGAGACATAGCTGAAATGCACCCACTTTCTTCTTTTTCTTTATTCTGTGTGTTTTTCACATCATGTATTCTGATCCTATTTTTGCCCTGTCCCTTTGTGTCTGCCCTCCGCCCCTGCACTCCCTCAAATGAAACAAAATTTAAGAGAAGAAAGGGGGGGAAGAAAGAGAAAAACAAACAATTTTTTTTTAAATGGAGAATATTAAAAATCTTGTCATGGAAGCTGCAGAGGGGCACAGTGAATCACACAGTAAGTCCCTTTGTCCGTATATCTTTACTTGCAAGTGTTCATTGCAAAGACGATTTGAAGCCTCTGGTTTCTACTATACTATAGATGTTGGGCCCTCACTAGGACTCTTCTTGAATATCCTGTTGTTGCCCTGTGTTGAGAAAATCCTGTAGTTTTGGGTCAGTGGGTTAGGTCCTTTCTCCTGCTCCAATAGATCATAGATGGGGGTGGATGTTGGGGCAGGCCAAGCTGTAATCCTGGTTCTGGGGCTGGACTGCTGCAGGGTTGGCCCACCTTCCAGTTCTCTCCTGTCCTTACCACCAGGGTGAGCTCTCCAGGATTCTCCTGGCTAATTCATTGCTTACAGCAATGAACAAGGAGTGGGGCCAGTTTTCCTGCTTTTATACCCTCAGGGTTAGCTCTTCCATACCTGTACCCTCAGTGCTAGCTCTGTTGTGTTGCCCAGGAGAGGTACAGGGGCCACTTAGCACTTTTTACACGTGTAATTCCTGTATCCAGTAATGTATTGGTATTGCTCAGGTGACCAGATACTTGATTGAAGTAAAGAACCTGAAGGAGAGAGGGTTTGGTTTGGCTCACACTTTGGGAGTTTCAGCCCAAGAAGAGTTGGACCCCTTGCTGTAGCCCTGAACATTAGGTGAAAAAGAAGCTCCCTTGTGACAGATAGGAACAGGACTAGGGACAAGGGATGCCCTGTGATGTTGTGGCCTCAGTTGCCTTCTTCCCGAAACCAGATTGTGCCTCCTTACAGCCCAGAGCTGTGAAGGAGTCAGTGAGTTAGCACATGGATTAGGACAGAGTCCAAACGGTCTTATCTTTAACACAGGAGCTCTTCGGTGGACATTTTATATTCTAGCCACAACACTGAGAAGCTTATTTCTCATTATCATGATTAGTATGTCACCCATTTTCCTTCTCCTAAACCACACAGAAAGAAGTTTCAGAAATCTTAACCTATACTACTAAGACTAACAGTCAACTCAAACACAACTCAGCAACTGCTTCTAGTTGTCTTTAGAAGACCTACATATACACTACAGACACACAGATCTTAACTTTATTATCCAGTAAATACTGATAAATGCTTATGACTAGATAATTTCTAATTTCATCTATTTGTCTGTCTGTATCTCCATCTCTCTAATCTATTTATACATTCATCAATATCCCAGGGAATTACCTATTGTTATTTTATCCACTAAGAATAAACTATTTTCCTGATTTTATTTTATTAAAGGTCAGTTTTTCCTAGAATAATATTTCGTATCTATCGGATAATACAAATGCACCCTTATGTCCTCTTTATCCCAAGCTTTTTCCTTTCTTTGATTTTTTTTCCCCTCTACAGATGTCATCATTCAGGAATCTGTTTCATCTTTGTCTCCTCTCTCATTAATCAACAAGTTCAATTGATTTTATGTTCTAAAGCCAACCTCTGTGTTTTGTTCTTGACTCTCCATCTTCTCTAATCTTTCTAGCTGTCACCTGCATAGTGACAATACCCTAACTGTGGTCCTTGCCCATCTCAAATCCTTCAAAGACATTCTTCACACAACGCTGCCATGGCAACCCAAACTAGAGCACAAATCTTATCAGATTCTTAAAGCTAACACCTATGTCTCTTGGTGTTTGACATATGGCCTTTCACAATTTGACACTTCATTCTCGCCCTCTTTTCCTCTCTCAAGCAACTGTGAACCAATCATCTTCATTTCTTCCTCACCCACTTTTGGTTCAGAATGATTTTCAGTCACTGTTCAAAGAATGATCTTCCTAATCCACTATCAAATGTTCCCTCATCTCTGATTCTTCCCAGAATCCTTCTCTGAAGAAGGACTTGAACATTGACACCACATCTTTCTTGCTTACATTTTTCTTATGGTATAAACCACACTGTGAGATCTTGTGGCTTATGGGGAGTGTATATGTACATCTCTACTACTGTGTCTTCCTGAGGGCAGATACTTTTCTCTTTCCTTCCCTCTCGCAGTATGTGGTGCAGGTCTAGGCTATAGAAGATGAATGAGTATTCAACATACTGTTTTATGGTTGTTAAAATAGCATGCTGAAACTACAGTCAGATTCTGCCTGTATGCAATATTTATAAACCAGAAATTCTAGCTTTATAAAATGAAAGTGACTGACGGAAAAAGGAGATCTGAAGGATGCTTATGAGCCTTTTATGTGCTTTTTTATTAGCTCTGAGTATCTCCTAATTCATTAATAATGAGGAAAAGCAAGAATGCTGGCAAGTTTTATCTCAAATCTTTATTAAATCAGAATATTTCTTTCCCAAAATAGCTTCTGTGTAAAGCACCATTGAAGTTTGTCCGTAAAATCAGCACTCAGAAATTGACTCGGGTCTTGACCTTGTCCATTAAAATGCAACACTGCTGCAGCTGGGCTCTGGGAGCCCACCCACCATCCCCACGAGTTTCCCTGCCGAAGGTTGATCCACACTACAGGTAGAAACAAGTGCGTCACCACATCTTAGTGTGTAAAACACAGTTCATCATCTTTCCTCTCCACTCAGTGCCCCTCCCAGGGCCACCTGTTTTTGTTAATGGCACTGCTATCCTCCCTGCCACCAGGCTCAAAGGTTCCTTGTTCTCTATGTCCCTCCCTCTTTCTCCCTGACAAGACCAGTCTGTTGTTGACTCTGTCTTCCTGCTGTTTCTCACATCTGTCCCCTCCTCTGCTCACATAGCCACTGCCCTGATTCAGGCGCTGGTTACCATTTGCTCGGACTGCAGCAGTAACCGCCTTGGCTATCAGGTCAATCTACCTGAAGTGCAGCTCTCCCCATGTCCCGACCCAGCCCACAGCCTTCCAGCAGCTCTCCTAGGACCTGCAGAATCGAGCCACATCCACTCACCGCGTGGCCTTTGCAGCACTCTTTCTCATTATTCCCTTCACGTTTCTGAAGCTCCCACTAAACCAAACAGCTCTTTCTTTATTCGCTTGCGCGTTCATTGGCTCTCTGGATATTTATTGAACTACCATGTGAGGCTTTGAGGATATCAAAATAAAAGGCAATATTCTGATCTCAAGGGGCTCCCAGATTCCCCGCTTCCCCACTTAGGACTTTTAACTTTCCTGTCCCCACTGCCTAGAATGATATCCACCTTGCCCACACTGTCATTGACATCTGCTTGAATTCCACTCGAAAATGTACACATCCCTGTCCCTTGTTAAAATACCACCTTCTTTGGGAAGCGTCCTTTCACCCTGCCTCTTTCTCCAGGCTGGAAGAAATCAGTTCCTCTCTCAAAGGATCGAGCACTTCACCAGCCTTCTCTTCAGGCTGTGCCTCTGCTACAGAGAGCTCTGTGTTCCCGAGAGTCAGTGCGGTGCTGGCTTCGCCTATCCATCCCGAAGCCTTCCACACAACACTGCAAACCCTAGCTGTTCAATTAAATTTACTTGTGGTCAAATCTTCCAGCAACACACCATATAAAAAAGGCCTTCAGGCGCTGGAGAGATGGCTCAGCTGTTAAGAGTACTGACTGCTCTTCCAAAATAAAGGTCCTGAGTTCAATTCCCAGCAACCACATGGTGGCTCACAGCCATCTACAATGGGATCTGATGCCCTCTTCTGACCTTCAGGCATACATGAAGACAGAACGAACATTGTACATATATAATAAATAAATCTTTAAAAAATAATAAAAAGACCTTCAAAGGCTTTGAGTTTAGAAGTAAAAAGCAATCCTTCTCTGCCTTTCCTAATAGTCCAGAAGACCCTGGGCTTGTCACTGTGCATATCTTTTTGTGCTGGGTGTTGCCCGGTGCCGAGTGGATTGGAGAAGTTGACGAAAGGAGCTGACTTGGAAGTCTCTGTGATTTCTAGTCCAGTCACCATGATAGTTAGGTTTTGTGGCGACCCAGATGACACAGAATCCACTCTGCTATCCGCTGGAGGGATGGGCTTTATCTGCTGAAGCTGTCAGTTCCAGTGTTGGCCGGCAAAGGCAAACCTGCCACGCAGCAAAGCTTGGTAGAGGCCGAAGCATACAAGCAAGAGCCGAGGGCAGCTGACTGCGTAGCCTGCCCCAGAGGCTGTGGGTGCCTAGGACGTGCCAGGGACCCGTAGACATTCATAGCGTAGGGGAACAAACAAAGGTGGTTCTAAGCTCAGTCCAGAGCTTCCCAGGAAAGGGAGCTTCACCAGCTCCCTCAGTTGCTCCGTCTGGATAGAAAACAGTTTATTTCATTTGTAAACAGAGACTGTTCTTTCATTTGCCTGCCATCCAGACCCGAATCACACAGAAACAACACTGTTTGGCCGATGACTCGGGTGTATTTCTAGCTAGCTCTTGCTTCTTAAATTAACCCATTTCTATTAGTCTATGTATTGCCACATGGCTGTGGCATTCACCTCATTTTCTGCATGTCTTGTTTTCTTGGCAGCTGGCTGGTGGCTGACCTGACTACACCTTTTTTACCTCTATATCTCTGCTCAGATTTCCCACCTAGCTTTACTGTGCTAAGTCATTGGTCGAAATATCTTTACTCATTAGCCAATAAAAGCAACACATATACAGAAGGACCTCACACATCAATCCTTTACCCCTGACGGACTCATCACCTCTTCTCATCACCTTGTGAAGAGAACATGTCATCTATTCCCTTCGCAGCTGGGAATCAGTGACTCCAGCGCACTGGTCACACCCCTGGGGTCAAGCCCAACACTCTCCTCACTGTCTGTCCCACTGCTGGGTCTGTGGAATCATTGTCTTCAAAGCCCTCCTCACATGCCCCATCTACTCAGGCTCCTGTCTTGAGTAGCTTGCTCAAAACACACCATCCTTTTCTTACCACTCTTTTCATTCTCGTCCATCTTACAAGGATCTGTCTCCTTCAATATCTGAGAAGATTCTTCCAAGTCACTGCATTTTACTTCTTTGTAACCCCAAAGCCTCACCCAGCTCACAGAGCACAGTCACCCTGCTGATACCTAAAACACGCTTACTAAATAGGTATTGGACCACAATGTCATTATGCCGCTCAGTGTGGTCAGGGTGCTCCCTGGCAGGTTTCCTGTTGCTTGAAAGAGGAGCAAAATTAACAAGGATATCCTCACATGCTCACCTGACCCTGGAAACACAACGTGCTTCCTAGGTCTGAGAGCCACTTTACCTCGCTCTCTCCTCTCAGCTCTCCTCTGACAGTTTGGCGATCACTCATTTCCCATCAGTAATTTCCTCAGACTTGCTAACCAGTCAGCGTGCATATGAAGCGTAGCCTGGCTCTGAGTGACAGAGAGGGTGGAGCTCCAGTGTGAACACTGGCAAGGCAGACAGTGTTTCGTTCTTTCTGCTTTCCAACCATTGCTTTTGACTTGGATATTTTCCAAAGAGCCCATAGTGCTTGGTGTCTTTCCAACATGAGGCCTTCAGACTGTATACACTTTCCAATGGACTAACAGGAGTTCCAGGGGTCTAATGTGACGTCAGCTCATTAACAACAAAGCCCTAAATATCTCCTCTCCCCTTCCATTCTTCCATCTCTCTTCTTTTTATTCCCCCCTTCTCTGTGTGTGTGTATATGTGTGTGCACGCATGTGTGCATGTGACAGGGTCTAACTTCTGTAGGTCACCTTGGTTTGCACATACTAAATAGCCCAAGCTGGCCTTGAACTCAAGGAAGTCCCCCTTTGTCAGTCTTTGGAGTGCTGTAATTATAGGTATGCACCACTACACTCAGTGTACACATTTACCAAGAGAAATAATTATGTTTTGATGTTCTAGCATCTTCTGTACATTGTTAAATACGCCGCAATTACATAACAAATATTGCTGACTTTTGCACATCGAGCCCCCACACTGGGCCGCTGTGTGAGTCATGAGCACCCCAGTATATCAGTGTGCTTTAGAATGAAAACATCTTCACTGAAATGTTATCTCTATAACCAATGACTGGAAACCACGCCCAACAATGAGGTGTAAGAGCAAGTAAATGATAGAATACTTCGCAGTTATAAAAAGGTGATTATAGTATCCACAGAGCAATGTGGAAACCATTTATGGATGAGTAGAAACTAATGCAAAAATAAAAAAATTGCCGCAAACTATAACTGTAATTATTTGTATGCATTATGATAAACCAATTTTAATGATGAATGTACAAATTTAAGCGATTTTATTCTGTGCCCTTAAGGTTGTGTCTACATCATCATTTGAAAACAAAAGTTAGGCATGCGTGAGTATGGTATGCAAAAATGTAAGTCAAGGCTGGGAACACATCCTCAAGTTAGAACCCCAGTGTTGCAGAAAGCAAAAACAGGAAGTAACTTTTGCTTACAGTTTTAGGGTCATTAGTAATGAGAAGGCCAGCTAGAAAAAGGAGGCAGTGTGAAGGAGCTTTCATCCGTGAAAATAACCCAGATCTTTCAAAATGAGTTTTGATGATAGTGGTCATGATGCTGATAACCAATGAGACCAAGTCCTGAAAATCAGTATAGAACCCACGAGTTATCAACCACAGGGTCAGATGAATAACGGGCTGGTTCCCACAAGCCTAGAGATCTCAGCGAAGAGCCGGTCCCACCTGGAGAAGGGCTGGTTCCTGACTCTGTGGCGTAAGGGCGGAGTGAAATGAACAGTGGACAGGAATATTGGAAGGCCATATTCTGTTCCCGGCCTGGTATTAAAGACCCATGACATTTTAGGAAAGCCACTTAAACTAAATAGGTAATTTCCTCCCTCCAGCTGGCCAGCCAACCCTGTTCAACAAGAACACATTGAGTTCCTGCTGGGTAGCAGTGTGGAGCTGGGCACCGGACCTCCCCGCTGTCTGCCGGAGCTCACTCACAGAGGCAGTGGGAGGGTAAAGTGAAATAATGTATGTTGGAGGCCGTGTGGGAAAGCTGCACTAAATAAATACGAGCTGTTATTAAGAGGCACAGAAGCATAGCTGGTCTGGAGAGTGCCACAATGCTAACAGCTGATTCAGATCGGACCAAAGTAGAGACAATCAGCTAGAAACAAAGGCGGAGGAAGACAAAGGCCGCTCTAAATGGGTTGCAGCTGACTTTTCCAATCTTTCCAGCTGGACACATTCAGGTTTTCACAGTAAGTGACCTGCACCCCCATGAGCTCATCAGAGTCCCGGTCACTCTGCCTGGGACAGACATCTTCCGCCTGTGTACCTGCCTGTTGTAAACACTCACCTGACCTCAAAGACTGCTTAGTACATGTTTATTCAGTCTGGGGGCCTTTTAGGTGTGCCTCGACAATGTTTGATTTTGTAGTTTTAGTCATCTCAGAGAAATGATGAAGAGAAGTTTCCATCTTTTAAGGAGAAATTGACTTATTTGTGTGTGTGTACGTGTGCCTGGCTGTCCTGTGGCATGTGTGTAGACATTGGAGGGCAACTTGTGTGAGCTGGTTGACTCCTACAATGTAGGTTCTGGAGACGAAAGCTGGGTTTTCAAGGTTGATGATAGGAGCCTTTACCTGCTGAACCTCCTGACTAGAGCAGAATTTCTGTGCCTTGATGAGCAATTTCTCCAAGCTGAATACCTCTCCTGTTTTATAGAAAATATCCTGTTTTGTTTTGACAAAGAGTCTTGATATGTAGTTCTGGCTAGCCTAGAACTTGCTATGTAGATCAGGTGACCTTTAGTGACCTTCCTGCCTCTGCCTCCCGAATTTTGGCACTATGGATGTACCCAGCTACACTTAGCCAAATGCTGTTTCTATAACAGTGATTTTAAATTTATTTTCCCTTTTGTTGGCCATGGCTCATTTTCTTATTTGGTCACAGACATGATGCTCTAACTCAGAAGCCTGTGCATGGAGAGACCAGACAATGGCCAGGATAATGGAGAGAGTCTGCAATCCGGTGGGACTCTGATCCCTCTCTGCACCGTTTCACCCAGTGACAGTGACAAATGGGGCAGAGGGAAATGAAGATGGACCTACAGTCAAATCCTTAGTCCTTCCTTCCCCCGAACCTAAAACTAGAAAGGTTCCTCCCAGCTAATGGAGTGTGACTTAATGAATCAGTTCTCACAATTTCATTGCTCAGTAACTTAATAAGACAGTCGTTTGTAAACTCGGCATTCTCCGCGAACTCACGTTTAGCACCGTGCACCTTCATCATCACTCACGCCATCATCACCGCAGCTACGATAACCAGCACAAAACAACAAGAAAGCGCAAAGTAGTGGGGAGAATGGTGTAATTAGAGTTCAATGAAATAAAAATGTATTATGAAGCATCTTTTTGCCCCTGGACCCATGGCAACTCTCAGAAGCGGTACCAGAGTGAAGATAATACTGTGACAAACTCTTCTCAGTCCTGAACATCTTCTGATGCAGCCAGGTCCCCTGGGAACAGTTGATCCGAGGAAGAATGCAGTGTTTGCAGAATGGGAAATGAGAGGTTTACATAATGTCTTACAGGGGTCTCGTAGGGAAGGTGTCAGTCTCCTTTTCATAAGGCCACCAGTGCTGACTTCTCTCTTCCTAATAAAAGATCCACCAGCCTGTCACAAAGGACCCCAGTCACAGCAAGCTACAACTGAGAAACTGGCAAGGGATGCCGTAGGTGCCAACAGATGCTGTATGTGCCAACAGTCTTGTCATGTCAACTCCAACCTCTTAAAATACAAAAACCTAAAGTTTCTCTCTGGTATTGGTATCAATACTAGGAATTAATACATAAAAATTATGTGTGCAGAGATTCACCTTCAGATATACTAATATTCATTAAGTCCTTTTATGGAGCCAAGGGAAATGGATCACTCTGAAGCACTCAAAACCATGCTCCTCCCCATACCCACAGCTTAGCTTGTTCCTTATCTATGGTCTTAAACACTCTTCCTTTGAATTTCTGAGATTCAACTAGTGATGGTTGTGGATTGAATTATATGCCTCCCAATACACTGTAGTCCTAGCTCCTATATCTGTGAGTGTAAGTTTATTTAAAAATTGAGTATTCACAAATTATCACATTAAGATGAGGCTATCAAGATTTATTCTAATGCAATATGACCTGTGTCTTCATAAAAAATAAAACATAGATTCATAAAGTTACAAACTGAAGGAAATTGTAGAAAGACACAGGAGAATAGACCATCTCTAAGCATAGGGCTGCCATAGAAGTTAAGAATGAAACATGGGACAGATTCTCACAGATCTTCACAGGAATCATTTCTATTGATGGCTTCATTTCGGACTCTGAGCATTAGAACTGTGGAACAATCAATTTCTGTTGTTCTAAGTCCCACACCGTGTGGAACTATGTTATAGAAACCAATACAACAACCAATACTCAGCCTCCCACTACTTCCCAGAGAGAATCTTCTCTGAGTGAGGTACGGCATTTAATAAGCATTCAACCATATTTATTTACCAACTGGATTCCTCCTTGATAGGTACTGTAGGCCCCATGAAAATACCAGTGTGACATGATTTTAGCTGCAAACCTCTTCTAACCTTTACACATGCCACAACACACAATCTATGTCTTCATAGATAGATTGAAAATGACAAGTCACAGGAAAGGGGTTATCTCAGGAAAGCGGCTATCTCAGGGAGGGCTTTGTGGAGGAGGAAGTGGGCTATGAATGTGGCTTACATAGAGATTTTCTCCTTGACATTTTGAAGAGCCCTAATAAAAATTTGGATTGTTTCTACATGGGTTAGTGTGTCTGGGTGGCCTTGGAGGTCACACCAGAGGCTCACAATGGGATTTTGTGTCCTAGGCAGATGGCACCTATGTTCTTTCTTTGTTGCAATAAACTCTCTCATTAGAGTTTGGGATGGCAGTGGAGCTGATACAGAACATGGCTGGCCCTCACCACAATCTAGAACCAAATCCTGATGATGTTGGTCACTTGGGATTTGGGAATCCTCAACAGTCCTCCCTGGTCCCTTTTTTGTCTTCTTATGCTTATGTTTCTCTTTCTCTTGTCCTCCGAACAATCACAACTTTGATATTCCCTCATACAGCCTGTTGAATAAAGAGGAAATGCTCTCCTTCCCCTGACCTTGGGGTGTTCACTTGATGAATCTTCTTGTCCATCCTTCGACTTCATTTGTCTCCCTCATTTACTTAGCTATGCGTCCATCCTAGCATTTAGTCAATGCTCATGAGCTGACGACTCTTTAAGTCCAATTGCTTTGCTGGTATCTGATTGGGTCTTGGCAAACTTTGCAGATAGTGTGCATGATGATGATCTGACCTGTATCTCATCTTCAGAAACCTAGGACGCCACAGGACATGGACACGCGGATCCAAGGAGAAAAGTGATAGGCGCCAGCAGATGTGCAAGAGGTGGAAACAATTGACCAGGGTAAGGGAGGTGGCAGACAGATAGAAGGAGCCTCTCTCCCTTGTGTGCCAATTTTTTGCTAGTAATGTTGCCCATCAGAAAACAAGTCCTTGTCCTGGGCTCCAGTATTAATACACCAAGAAGTGCAGGTTCAGAATATTAGCAGTGTCCCTGTGGCTGTCATTGTCATGGAACATGGCCAGATCTTTTAAAAAGTGTTTATTCATTCTCTCTTTCTCTCTCTCTTTCTCTCTCTCATTATGGGTGTGCAGTTGGAGGACAGAGAACAACTCTAGGGAGCTGGTTTTCTTTTCCTCTTTTCGTGAGTTCTGAATATTGAGCTCAGGTGGCCAGGCTTACATCACAAATGCCCTTACCTGCTGAGACATGTCCCTGATGCCAGTTCTTATTTTTATCATTCTAAAGACAAGCACAGTCACATTTGTCTAATGAGGGTCAGTAAGTCAGCCAGGAGATGTCTGTTGCTTGCGTTTTTAATAAGTGTTGGGCATTGAGCTGTATTTTGATCAATACTTTAAATAGAAGCATCAACAGATGTAATAATTCCTCTTGTTTTCTCAACTTCTATTCCCTTCCAGTCTTCAGTTTCCTAGTATGGTTTCCTAATCACATCGTGGGCTTGTGAACGTCTCCACAAGAGGCTCATAAGATGTCCCCTGAAGGTGGTGGGAGGTGACTCAGTCTATAAACCTTCTGTTGATGACTGTTTACATATATGGTTAGGGTAATTTACTGGGTCCCATTTCTTGCTTTCTCAAGTCCTTGCTTCCCAATTTCTCACTTAAACTTTTTCTTCTGCTCTGGCCTGACGTCCATGACTTCTGTCCCCATACCTGAGATTTGAACCTGGTTCTGTTTTGACTATCAGCTCCTAGGTACTCTTGAAAACACTGTTCATGCCCTGTTGCTCAGTGGACAGCTCACCGTACCAGCTATGCCAAGGATTTCCTGTGCTATCAGTTGTTTGGTTACTGTGATTCTTTGGGGGTGCAGATTGATTTTTGTCTCATCACTTCAGAAGTTTCAGTCATGGGATCTGTTGTTTCTGGGACTGTGTTGAAACAGGATATAATGTGGAGCCTACCACATGGGAGAGTGGCTCACAACTGCCCTGCTCATGGCAGCCAGGAAGCAGTGTTTCTGTGCTGTGTTTATGAGGCCACTTGTTAGTTCCCAGCATTCAGTTTAGTTTTCCCCACCTAGCTCTACTTTGCCCTATCACAAGCCGAGGCAGTTTCTTTATTCACCAATAATATTCACAGAATACAGAGGGAAATCCCACATTGGTACTGGACTTCTTCTTTCCTCTTTTGTTCCTTTGGGTCCTCAAGCTATTGAACACTGCTGCCCATATTCAGGGTGCATCTTTGACTTTTATAAATTTCTCTCACAGACATTTCCAGGAGTGTGCTTTACTATTCTGGGGGTTTCTCAGTCTAATCATGGTTGAAACTAAGATAGACCCCCCACAATAGTATGTGTCTGCTCCCAGGTAAAAGCAAAAAGAAAAATGTGTAAGAATGTATGAGAATTTAAGTGGATGTACTGTTGAAACACTGAGCAGAATGTCTTGCCAGATAAGAATTAAAATATCCGTTAAAAAATAAATTATACATTGAGGGAAAGTAGAATTCATTATTCTAAGTTTTTTTATACAACCTATAATGAGCATAAGGATACAGAGTAGATATAAATGTACACAAATAAAGCAGATATGGCTTGCTTTGCAGGATAAACGTTAAAGGAATACACAGAATGCACAGCACCCTAGTAGACAGTATGGTGGCTTGAATGAGAATTGTCCTTGAATGCTTGGTCCTCAATTAGAAGAACTGTTTGGGAAGGATTAGGATGTGGGGTCTTATGGGTGAAGGTGTGGCCTAATTAGAGAAAGTGTGTCACTGAGGGCAGGATTTGAGGTTTCAAAAGCTCATTCAAGGCCCATTCTCTCTCTCTGTCTCTCTCTCTGTCTCTCTCTGTCTCTCTCTCTCTCTCTCTCTCTCTCTCTCTCTCTCTCTGCCTGCTACCTGCAGATCAGAACGTAAAACTCAGTTACTGTTCCAGTGCCATGCCTGCTTGCTTCCTGTTTTGATGATCATGGACTAACCCTCTAAGACTACAAGCAATCCCCCAAATAAATGCCTTCTTTTATAAGAGTTGCCTTGGTCATGGTGTCTCTTCATAGTAACAGAACAGTGACTAAGACAAACAGAAAGTAGGCAGAATAAAATATATCAATATTTTCAAAAAATGAAAGAAAATAAAAGATCCAGGATAGATACAAACATAATCAAGATAAGAAGTTTTTAATTGATGATTCTTAATTTATTACAAAAACTTAAGTAGATTAAGATTTCCAGGAATGAAACTTGGGAAAAAGGCTCAGCTGGAAAAATACCTGCATGAAACATGAGGGTTTAAGTTTGAGTTTCAAGACCCATGTAAAAACCTGGCATGGTGGGTGAAGTTTGTACCTCTAACACTGGAGTGGATTACTGGGGACAGATTGATTCATTGAACTCACTGTCCAGTCATTTTAGTCAGTTGGAAAACTTTGGATTTCGTGAGTACCCTGTCTCCACTTGCTCATGCATAGGTAAACACACCTGGATACATGTGAACACAGACACACACACATACACACACACAGTCACAGAGAAAGCCTCCAGAAAAAATAAGAGTTTAAAAGGATATATATAAAAAATTTAAAAAATATGTGTGTGTTTGTATATGTATATGTGTACATATGCAGTGTATAGCATATATGAATAATGTGATAGTTCATATTTATTTTTACATACAAACTATTGTAGAATACAATCCATACATTATTTTAAGAGAGATGCATGATATGTAAGAATGCAAAAAGGCAAAAGATAAAAGGCTAGAAAGAACATAGCAAGCAAATGTTAATCCACAAATATATTAATGTATTAATATCAAACAAAATGTTTAGAAAACATTCTAAAAAATAGCATAGATTTATTATGAGAAATTCTTCAATTATTGAGAATTTATAATTTGATATGTATGCATATTAAACCACAAAACTTTAGGATTTATAAAATAAAAACTGACAATTTTAAGTGGTAAAATCAAACTGGGAAAATTTTAATGTATCTCCCTTTACCACAGACACATTTCTAACAAAAATATGATAGTATAGGGCTAAACCCAATTAAAACTTTGACTTAAAAGGTAGATATAGAGCATTGTGCTAAATAATTGTAGAAAATTCATTCCTTTTGGACACATATAAGACTTACAAATTTAATCATTCTGGACGTTGAGTCAATTTCAACCAATTTTAATAGATTGGAATGAAATCAAGAAAGATCTTCAATAAAAAATGCTATTAAGTCAAGAAATAAACAGCAAAAATTAATTAGAATATGCCCATATGATTAGATATTTATACACACTTCTTAGTAATCAAAACATGTGTCTCAAATTGCCCGCAAATATTGTGCTGCTCAGAACATACTTTGGACTAAGCTCTGGTGAAAATCCCCTGCAGTCATTGGCGTATGTGAGCTGCCTCCGATCTGTAGTTAAGAGAGCCCGCTCAGTGTTCAGGAAGATGTCTTCTCCACTACTTATGGTCATTAGTTCTGGTTTCACAGGTTCTAGATCCCAATGTGGTAGTGCATGCCTGACATCCCTAAATATGGGCGGCTGAGGCAGGAGGATCGGGAGTTCCAAGTCGGTCTAGGTCACATGAGGCTCTGCCTCAAAACTAAATAATTGCATAACTAAATAATAACATAAAGGAACTGGAATGACATAAGTCTGGACTTTGTCTCCTTTAACCCTCCACCTCCAACCATGCTATTCCTCAAGCACTACAGGATACATTTAGGAAATTGCACAGAGTGAAATTTACAACCTCAAAACGTCAGGGCCAGGAGAGCAGTGCAGAGGACGACCTGACATCAAAGATGGGGAAAGGAAAACATATAGAAGTAAAGACATTGTAAGATGAGAAGATCAAATGATGGCATAGAAAACACACTGAATAGAAAAGCTGGCTAAATGAATTAAAGATCATTTCCTTAAAACTATGAATAAAATTTTGATTCTTTAAAACTACGCGTTGTAAAAGAGGGGGAGAGGTGCGGGTTGTGTTCCCGGCACCCGGCTCCCAGCCCCCAGCCACCGGCACGCTCAGCCGCTGGTTGCTTGTACCCGAAATAACCATATGAGAACTGTATTCATTTAAATACTGCCTGGCCCATTATCACTAGCCTCTTCTTGGCTAGCCCTCACATCATAAACTAACCCATTCCTAATAATCTTTGTGTCACCATGAGGTGGTAACTTATTGGAAAAGTCTAACCTGCATCCATCTCCGGCGGGAGCATCATGGCATCTGGCACACTTCCTTTCTTCCCCGAACTCTGTTCTGTCTACTCCGCCCACAAAGTAAATGTGAATAATACTGTGTCTCTTAAAATATGAATAAAATTGGTAGATTAGTTATGCAAATGGTATATATAACAATACAGTAATATCAGGAATGAATAGATACTAATAAAGATAGCATACACATTGAAATATAATAGGACTTAGGAAAAGCACAATGCAATATGTTTAAAAATTAGTATTGACTGTATGCATTCTTAGGGAAAATATAACTTACTCAAACCAGTAGATACAAAAATAAAACTCACAACTTGTTCTTAAGCTATTAAAAAATAATCTTTCCTAGCCAGAACTGTCTTGTCCCAGATGGCTTTACAAGTAAATTCTATAAACACCCAAGAGGGAAATATTTCCACTTCTTGTACATTGTAGCATGAGTTCTAATAGGTTTTAGTAATAAAAGCCCGGAGTCAGATATTGGGGGAAATGCTGAGTTATCAGAGAGACGAAGGAGCAAAACCACAGCCACCTTACCTCTCAACATCTAAACCAAAAAGAGACTGAGTTCTTGTCTCTTCCCGCCTTATCACTTCCTGTCTCTGCCTAGCCATATCACTTCCTGTCTGTCTGTACAGACCTCCAGACCTCTATGATTAGCTAGTGGCTAGATTTGCCCTCTGATCTTCAGGCAAACTTTATTTGCACAAACAAGGCATCACCCAATACATCTCTTGGACAATAGCTCAAAAGTACCCATTATCCTTTATGCATTGTGAAGCTTTGCAGAATCTTGATTCTACAACTCAACACAGGCAAAACAGGGAAAAGGGATGAAAACCCAGTCTCTTTCATGAATGTTACTGGTTTGGTTTTATTGGGGGGGTATAGAGCTTATTTAGTATTTTATGGAGGGGAAAGGGAAAGGGGAGAGGTGAAGAGAGGAGAGAGGAGAAGAGAAAGGCAGAGAGAAAGAGAGGAAGGGGGAAGGCAGTAGTTACGTCTTCAGAAGAGAAATGAACAGAGCTAGTTTGGGTTTTAACAGGGAAAAATATTCATTTGTGATAAAATTCCTTCTGAAGCTGAACTAGAACAAAAAGTCCCTCATATGGGCAAAGGGAGCCTGCTGTAATCTTGCTACAAATATCACCAGATGCTGGATGATGAGAACTGAAATCAGACAGATTTCCCACTGTTGCTGCTTCTGTTCAGCCCTGTCTTGGAGTCCCTTGGCAGCTCAATAAAACAATGAAAAGAGCTAAAGGGTGTAAGAATGGAAAAGTAAGGACAATGACCCTCACTGCCATGGAAGACATAATTATGGGTGGAAAATCCAAAGGAATTCATAGAAAAATTACAATTAATGCAAGAGTTTGACACAGTTGTGGTGTTCACATTCAATACTTGAGCAATAAGATTAATTCATATAATTGGGCAACAAACTGCAAACAAAATAAAAGAACTGCCATGTACAATAGTACAAGGAAAGATGATGTCATTGGAGCAAATTGGATATGGTAGCTTTGTTCAAGATCTCTGCCTTAACAGTATCAGACAATAAAATAGAGACGCAAACAAGTACCTTTGGTATCAAGACTATGAATGAGAATGCTCAGTCCTCTGCAGAGATGTCACCTGGCTTATAAATGACGTGCAAATACAGAACTTCATGAATCTGTGCTTTCTCTTTAATCCAGGAGGCTTATTTAAACAATTAGACATTCATCACATTTACCTTTTTGTCTGTTTAACACATGTATATGTGTGTGCACACATGGGTGTGGAGGTCAAGGAACAACTTGGGAGAAGCAATTCTGTCCTTCCATCATGTGGGCCATGGCATCAAACTCAATCCAGGCTTGGCAGCAAACACCCTTGTCACTGAGTCATCACACTGGCCTTGATGGAAACATTTCTATTAATATACAAAGTATTAGGAATAATCCATATTGGCTGAGGACTGAGGCATAGAACCCAAGCACTGAAAAACAAAATCTAAGACGATCTGTTCACCAAACTCCTAGGGCAATGAGGTACCCATATGGAAGAAACAAAGCTGATCATTGATTTCACGCCACATGATAAAGGTCCATTTAATCAGTGTTATAAAGATAATAAGTGGAGAGAAAATCTGAAAAGAAAATACAGGTATCATAAAATAATCAACAAGCTGGCATCAAATAATTAAGAGAATTCCTACAAATTACTTTGAAAAAGGCTGCTAACTCAATGGATAAAATGCTTACATTGATGTTTTAAAAAATAAATGCTTGGGGCTAGGAATGTAGCTCAGTGGTGAGTGCTTGCTTAGCATGTTCAAGATGCTGGGTTCAATCTCTGGCAGCAGAAAAAAACCATTCATTCCATTAAAAATAAGATTAATAATAAATGCATGAAAAGTGACCACAGTGGATTCTCTATATGCCCAATGGGCACGCGGGAGTCCATTAGCAAATACTCTCTTGTTGTGTTGGGTTTGGTAGCCATGTGGGAGTTCTCTTCTGTTTATTTGTCAAGTTGCACATTGTGCTTGATGTACTTTTTTGTGTATGTGTCCATATATCACACCTCTCCAAAATAATGGGGGAAAGGATCAGATCATTATCTCCCTATGAATGTTTCCATTGCTGAAAGCCAGGAAGATACATAACCCACAGAAGCTGATGAATAGCCTGTCTAAGTTTTCTATTGAGAAATACCCGGGAAATAATCCCACACAAATCCAGTTGGGAACCAAGAATATCCAGTCTGTGTAAGCCTTGGAGAGAGGACTTGGACAGCTCATTATTCTAGCTTCTCCAGCAATGTTCGTTGGCACAGTAGAGTCACTCCGCCACATACCCAGAGGCCCATCGATGTGCTTGGTACCTTCAGGGGATGCAGAGTCTCAGAAGGACTTCAGGAAGCTGACTTCTCAGTAGAGAAGATGAAAGAGGAAGTCACCGATCTCGGTGCGGTACAGGTTTGTCTAAGAGTGTGATCATCTTACAGGAAGAAGTGACACCATGGATGTGTTTTAGAGGACAGCAATCAATCAAAACCAGAGCAACGAAGGTGGAAGGAAGGAACAGCACAGGGTAGGAAGTGGGGGATAGACACTTACATTCCAGAAACATGAACAACTCTCAAGTGTTTAGGGGTGTCCCGCAGTGCGTGCGTGGTGTGTGTGTGTGTGTGTGTGTGTGTGTGTGTGTGTGTGTGTGTGCACGTGTGTGTGTGTGTAGGCTTGGGTTTATAAGGAGGGATTGTCTGAACCTTGTCCATCCCTGGCATGCTGCAATTGTGGGTTAATTAAATAAAATCTAGGAGGACTTTTCAATTCTAAAGGTCCTGGGGCATCTTTCAGGGAGACATAATGGCTTAGGTGTTTAAATTGATATTGGAGCATGAGCAAATTTTCCCGAGTGCCTCCTGTAGGTCAGTCGGCTAACGGATTGGCAAACAAAGAAGGCACAATGTTTGGGAAATAAAATAAAAGTATTTCTGTTGGGGGAAGTGGAACTGTGGCTCAGTTGGTAGAGTGTTTATCTAAAATGCTCTGAACTCCGGGTTCCATGCCCAGCGGTGTATGTACTAGATACGGTAGGGCACGCCTATTGCTTCTGCATTCAGATGGTGGAGGCAGGAGGATCCAAAGCTTAAAGTCATTCCTGGCTAGATCTCAAGTTTGAGGCCAGCCTGAGATACATGAGACTCCCGTCTGAAAAATGAAAAAACGAAAAGAGATATTTCTCTGCCGAATCCACAGAATGTGAAGTTAATAAGAGCCCTTTGCATTTCCCTGAGGAGAGGGTTTCCCTGAGCTTCTCTCCAGGATGGACACCATGCCACACATACCTTCAGCAGACCTCTCTACTGAACCGCTAGTCTGTGGTCTAGAATGGTATAGGATAGCTGGGGAAGTGGAAAGACGGCTTCCTGCTGCGTTGCTGTGTGTATGGAATGAAAGGATCTCACTCCTAGGATTTGGATTTTCCCTTTGGCAGAATTACTTTGACATTCTGGACTGACAGGTTTTTATTTTTATTTATTTATTTATTTTCTGACAGGGTTTTATAAGGACCCTTTTACGTAAAGTTGTTGTCAATATAGCAATGGCAAAAACGATCCACTAAGAACAATCCAGGCTGCAGTAGCCATGTAAAGGGGGCGGGGGGAGAAGGCCTACCAGGAAACAGAAGCAAAGGTTGAATGGAAAGAGAGGTCTACGGGATAAATGACCGGGAACCTGAAACACTCAGATGGATGCTTGTGTTGATCCATGACAACTCGTCTGGGTGAGCTTGGGCAGCTGTTGGCCCTCTCTGAGCCTCAGTGTTCTCGACTGTGACATGAGGAGGGTCCCGAGTCTCTGCCTTGGTGATTAAGGAATGAAATGATTTGTATGGCGATGGGAGGTTTAAGATGGACAAGTTTGTCTCAAAGGAGCTTGCTGCTGTCACAGCTTTATCCTTTCGTGCGGTGTGTTTGGAAGGTCTATTCTATTGTCAGGTGGAGAGATTATTGGAATTTAATTATTTAGCATTGTTTTGGGGTCTCTGGCAAGGTAGCTCCTTATTCTGTCTACTAAAGAGTAAAGTACGACAATCTTGTTCCCTTGTTGTGTGACACTTAGCTTTCCAGCTGAATCTTCTGTTTACTTAAATATTTCAGAGCCTCATG
The DNA here is from genome assembly GCA_028555095.1 of Dicrostonyx torquatus. Lineage (NCBI taxonomy): Eukaryota > Metazoa > Chordata > Mammalia > Rodentia > Cricetidae > Dicrostonyx > Dicrostonyx torquatus. The sequence continues at coordinate 1,962,825 of JAQHUG010000135.1, forward strand.
GCATTTCAAAGGAGCGTTTTTAAAATTAGGATATATATATGTATATACATATATATACATATATACATACATATATATGTGTATATATACATATATGTATATATGTATACACACACACACACACACACACACACATATATATATATATATATATATATATCCGAAGAGTAGACAGAGCCACGATAACTTGTTCTCCTCAGCCCGGCGGTGGTTATCTATTGGATTCTACACATACAGGCAGAGCGAACAAATAAATACCAACTGAAAAATAAGAATATTAGCATGAGACAAACAGGAATTATCTTTAAAACTGCCAATTGTTGGCACTGGGCCTTGGTGGCTGATTTTCCCTTTGGCAGAATTACTTTGACATTCTGGACTGACAGAATTTCACCCTCATGTGCAAGATGGCTATGGACAAGGACAGTCCCCAGGAAGGCTCTTGTCGTTCTCAGCAGTGGTCCAGCAGCCACTCCTGTCGCTCTGACCATCCTGCTGTCAGGTATGTGGTCCCTCACAGTTTCAGCATCTGGAACCCCGGAGGCATCCCCTGACTTCTAGATTTTGCTGCTCCTTCTTTTTTGTTCCATTACAGCTCCTCTGAGGTTTGGTTCTAGGGGACATTTGATTAAAATGTTATTTTTAGAAAAACATAATTTCCAGCACTAAAATGCAAAGAACCCAAGAGGGCGGCTTCGGCTTGTAACTGTGACTCTCTGTTTGCTACTGGTACCCAACAAAATCTGAGCAAAGCAAGGAAGACAGGAAGAATGCGCACCACAAAATGTCTAAGAAAATGTAGAAAAGCCTGTGCGAAAAATGTTGGAATCCCAGTCTCCATACCAGCGTCTTCCCTGATGCCCGACATAACTATCTCTACTGACAAACCGTGGCTCAAGTGGCGTATTTCAGATGGGGACAACTTGAGGTGGGCTGTGGCCCAGGTGTCAGGCTCCTACAGGCTTTGCAGCAGGAGTGGTAGAGAAATTCCTGTCTCCCTCAGGCCTGAATTTTCAGTGATTTGACTCTGCTCTGAGTCAGCCGTGGGTCTTACTCCCATGTGGCTTTAGACGTGTGTGCTTCTGGGTGGCAGACGACATGGCACCAGTATGTCATTTGTTTCTCAGTCAAACCTCTTGTCACTTGCACACGTTCACAAAAAGACATTACTCCAGGTGGCAGATACCCAGAAAATGCTTCTGTCCGCTTAGTTTCAGTAATTGATAGTTCTTTCTGGCGAATTTTGATGGATCGAGGCTTACTCTATATAGCAGAGGTTGACCGTAGATAACACTTTCACATTTTTAGCTTTTAAAAAAATCATGTTAGCATGTTTATGTGGGTGTGGATGTTCATGTGTGTGGGGCTGCACACGTCTGTCGGTGTGAGTGTATGTGTGTGAGTCTGAATGCGGAGGTTACGGAACAACGTTTAGAATGTCATTCACCTCTGAGTGAGCCTCTAAGAGACTTTATTGCAATTTCTGGGTCTCATGGTGGTAACAAGAAAACTAATGTATGTTTTTTTTTTAAGATTTATTTATTTATTATGTATACAACATTCCTTCCATGTATGCTTGCATGCCAGAAGAGGGTACCAGATCTCATAACAGATGGCTGTGAGCCACCATGTGGGTGCTGGGAATTGAACTCAGGACCTCTGGAAGAGCAGTCAGTGCTCTTAAACTCTGAGCCATCTCTCCAGCCCCCCCTAATGTATGTTTTTTTCAAAAAAATATTTATTTTATGTATATGATGCTCTGTCTGAATTAATGCCTGTTCACCAGAAGAAGCCATTAGGTCCAACTATAGAAGACTGTGAGTCAAGATGTGGTTGCTGGGAATTGAACTCAGGACCTCTGGAAGAACAGACAGTGTTCTTAACCACTGAGCCATCTCTCCAGCCCATAACATATGCTTTTAAGTCAAATAAAAATAGTGAGAAGATCCATAGTTTGTGCTTGGGCTAGTAAAATGACCAGGAATGCGTGCCCAGCCAAGGCAAGCTGCCTGTCTCCAGAGACATCCCTTACTCACTGGGTAAGTATAGGCCGTGCAGGAAATAGCTCGATGCCTCAGGCTGAAAAATGAAACTAATAACAAGTTCCTCTAATTCATAAATAAAACTACGCGGGTGCTAAGCTCTGTACATTCTGTTCCTTAGGATCTCTGACAAAAAAGATTAAAACCGTTCTAAAGAATTACTGGGATGGTTACAAAGGCTTAGAGACTGGGAATTGGTATTTTTAATTCACTGATGTTTTCAAAAGTCTTTCCTGTTGTCTCCAAATTAGAAGGGATGTCAATGGAACGAGAATTGGAAGAGGATAATCTGCCCCAGAAAGTTTGATTTTTAGAGTCGTAAGGACATGGCCTTGAATCCTACTCCAATTATCTATCCTCTGCACCATCACTCACTAAAGAGGCCCATACTAACCTCTTGCTATTTGTTAAAATACATAAATCTCCCAGAGTCTCAGCTTCCTCACCAATAAAATGCAGTTTAAAGGGTAAACTCCCAAAATTAATATGGCTGGGGGGGGGGGGTGCTGCGTGCAACACCCACCAAGGTGGTGGAGGAGGACCAAGCCCTCCTCCTTCACTCAGTAGATAAAGAAACTAAGGAACTCATGGCAGTGGAGGGAGCTGTGAGCACAGGGGAGGAGGGAAGGGAAGGCAGGGCCCGCTTATAAAGCAGAGGATCGGCTAGTGTTAGAGGTGGGGTATGACCAAGCTGTGATGGCCTGGAGTTTCAGGAAAAGGTTTTTTAAAGATCTGGAACCACGGTGTTAGATGCTGGCAATGCTGCTACTGCGGGTTGCTCATAGCGAGAAAAGAGAGTAGAGTGTAATGTATGGTATCTCAAGTTAAGTTTCATTTTGATCACTATTCGGGTTTTTTGGAGAGGGAGATCCATACATGCATCTACCCATTCTTTCACTGGTCTGTCCTTTAAGGACACGCTTATTCACCGGTCCCCCATGTGTGACATCTTCCTGGCACCAGAGATACAATACAAACCATAGCTGACTGGACAAGGACACACGTGTAGAACACTGTGAGTCATTGCATTGAGCAGGAAGATGTGGTTAGAGGCATGTGGGATGCCCCCCGGGGATGCAGTCCTGAATTTCCTACTAAATGGCTAAGCATCTTTGGTGAGACTATAAATCCCGTCAGTCTCCCTGGCCCCTGTCCTCTCTTTTTATTGATTTGAGGTTCAGTTGAAATGAAGGTTCAGTTCAGAAGAGTCTGTGAGTCAATATTATGTTATATAAATGTACATTTCATTTAACTGCCAATGAATCTTTCATGCTGATGCTACCACAGCAGGTCTAATTCCCTTCATAATTCTGTCATAAAATAGTGTTTGACACAGGGGTTCTATCATCTGCCTTCTCTTTCTTTTTTGAAACACGGTACTGCTGTGAAGGCCAGGCCAATCCAGAACTCACTACAGAGTTCTGGTTGACCTGACGTTCACTCTGTAATCCAGGCTAGTATCAAATTCACAGAAATCCTCCTGCCTCAGCCTTCCAATTTCTGGAATCAAAGGCATGAACCACTACATCCACTAGTCCTAACTATCTTGATATGGTTTCTTTGCCATCCTTACCTTTTAGCTCTTTCTGTCCACGTGGCAGTGTCTCTTGCTTAGGTGTCCTTCAGAATTCTATGGGGGGCTAGTAAAGACAGAATCTGCCTTTGCGGTGGAGAAGAGGGCTGACCAATAATGAAGGCTTTAGAAGGGAGAGATGAGACCTACAGAGAGGTCACAGTAAGAACATGGAGGAGGGATGAGAGTGGAAAAGGTGAGCAAAGATGGAAGCAAAACCCAGAAGAGAAGGCATTGAAAGCAAGAGGCAGAAACACAGACAGACCCAGTCCTCCAGCTGGTGGAAAAGAAAAGAAGCTTCAGATTTTATACCATGTAGCTTCCTGTTCCACAAAAGTTTTGCTGATGTCTGAAAAGAGAGAAGTGTGTCTGTGTGTGTGTGTGTGTGTATGTGTGTGTGTGTGTGTGTGTATGTGTGTGTGGTAATAGCAGTCATCTATTTATAGACCCTAAATTATATGCCACGAAAGCCTATCCAAGACAAGATGTGTTATTTGGCTGCCAGAAGGAAAAGTTAAGGGGGAAAGGAGCTTCTAGATTTCTTTCTTCCCTTTCCTCGTCCTCTCATGTCCACTGAGCTCCATGGTTAGTGACAACTGCCTACTGTAAAGTTTAGCTTGAAACTCTAAAGAGGGGGAACGAGGGTTCTGCTGCTCTGACTCTAGGAGGGTGTGTCTACAGGGTTACCCCCAATGTATCATCTTTCAGCTGCACTGGGAGAGTTAGCATCCTGTTTCCAACTCCTCCTGTTGTAACTCACCTTTGAAGCCATGGAGATTCATTGCATTGTTCACTATTCCTTCTGATGTCACATGTCCAAAGCAGAGTCTCATCTCCACGTGACCTCCAGATGATGTTCAGGTACAGGGGATTCCATACTTTCTTCCAAGCTCAGTAATGTGCGCACGCACGCGTGTGCGCGCGCGCGCGTACACACACACACACACACACAGACGCATACACACACACACACAGACGCATACACACACACACACACAGACACGCACACACATGCATGCACAAACGCACACACAGACACACACAGATACACACACACAGACACACACACAGACACACACACACACACACGCACGCACTTTAAGAAAGTGTGCTTTAAGAAAGTGGGTTTGGGGTCAGACCTGGCTCTTCCTATCTCTACCTCTGCGAATGTGACTCATATGGATTAGTCAATATTAATGCTTCAGTTTCCTCGTCTATAGAATGGACATAGCTTTCCTTGCTTTGGTTGTGTGAGACAGGATCTCATGTAACCCAGCCTGGCCTCCAGCTCACTATGTAGCAGAGAATTACCTTGAACTCTAGGTTGTCTTGGCTTCACCTCCAAAGAGCTGGGATTGCAAGTCTACTTGGTTTAAAATGGAGATAAGAATAGATTTCCCTTCATAAGAATACTAAGAGAGGCCGGGCAGTGGTGGCGCACGCCTTTAATCCTAGCACTCGGGAGGCAGGGGCAGGCGGATCTCTGTGAGTTCGAGACCAGCCTGGTCTACAAGAGCTAGTTCCAGTGCAGGCTCCAAAGCCACAGAGAAACCCTGTCTCAAAAAACCAAAAAAAAAAAAAATACTAAGAGAGAGTGAATGAGCTAATGTAGGCAAAGCGCTTAACATAAGCGTGAATAATAGGCTCCCATGGTTTATTATTATTATCATTACCACCATCATCGTCATTATAATACCTTAGTGGGCAAGAAAAGTTGGCAATCCAAGAACTCTGGTTATGAATATTAAGTAAGCGTCATTCTTCTGTTTTCAATGGAAAGATTTTTATATAATATGTTTTAATTATGGTTTTCTCTCCACCAATCCCTCACAGAGCCTTCCCTTTTTCCCCACCCACCCAAATGCACACCCTCTCCCTCTTTTGCTTTTTCTCATGAGAAAACAAACAGGCATCTAAACAAAATAAACAAAGAAAAGAATAAAAGAATAATAAAAATAATAAAATAAAAACAAATATGAATAGAACAAAACAAAAATGAAAAGAGATGGAAACAGAGAAATAGCCCCACAAAACACGTATAGATACAAAGAAACACAAACAGAAACAAAATTGAAAACCATAATATATGTGTAAAAGAAATGAGAGATGGGGAAAAATGCCTACAGCATTAGCAGACAGAAACAAAACAAAGTAAAACAAAGAAACAAATAAAAACCTTCCAAAAATACCACTGAGTTCCTTTTTGTGTTACTGCTGGACACGGGACCTGACGTGTGTTTTTTCTTTGTGAACATTTGTCATTTAGAGATAACTTCTAGGATACGGATGGGGGCTTGTGTCTACTTCTCCTCCCAGCTCTGGGATCCCATTTGGCTTAGACCTGGAGAGGCCTTGTGCATGTTGCCATGGTTTCCGTGAGTTCATATGTGTATCAGTCCTGTCATGTCTAAAAGACCTTGTTTCTTTGGTGGCTTCCGTCCTTTCTGCCTCCTCTTGTGCAGAGTTCCCAGAGCCCCGAGGGGAGGGATTTGATGGAGACCTCCCATTTAGGAGTAGTGTTCCAAGGTCTCTCACTCTGCACATTGTCCGGTTGTGGGTCTCTGCATTTGTTTCCATCTGCTGTTTGAGGAAGTGTTCATGAGGGCTGAGTATAGCAGGACGTTGTTGGCAGTCATTTTATGGCTGTGTTCTTTTAGCAGACAGTAGCACTTGGCTTTCCTCTCGGTCCGTGGCCTATCTAGTCTCGGGTTCTTTGCCACCCAAACTGGCTTGGGCACGGTATGTCTCATATAGTGGGACTTAAATGCAATAAGATGTTGGTTCATCACACAGCTTGTGCACCATTGCACTAGTGCATCTAGCAGGCTCCTCTTCTCAACAGACCCTCGCGTGCAGGATGTCAGTGGCAATCAAGGGCACCCATCGACAACAAGCCAATTTATAGATAGTCTGACTGAGGATGTTTGAAGAAAAGAGAAAGACATGGTGGGAGGAAACAGAGTAAGGGTCTCTCAGTGAGTGTTGGGGTGGGTTGGCTCTCCGGAGTGGACAGAAGAGGCTTCTCTGCTGCTTTTCTCTCTCTCCATGCTCTGGTAGGGGACCGATGAATGGCTTGCCGCATCCTTGGAGTCCAGAAGACCTTCCTGTCTCCTGTGCTTGGTTTATCTTCCACTCATAATGCAGTTTGCACTGTGCCCAGCGTCCCCAGCATCCGTGCTGGGTGCTTTCTCAGAACATTGGTGACTGCTGATTGCCATCATGTGGTTGCTGGGAATTGAACTCAGGACCTCTGGAACAGCAGTCAGTTCTCTTAACCTCTGAGCCATCTCTCCAGCCCTGCTTTTCTATTTGATCCAATGACTCCTCTGTGACTCAAGAGCAGGTCACAATTGCCATTGCAGAGAAGACAGCACCCTGTCCAGGAACGGGCATTCAGCTGCCATCCTTCTGTGTTCCGAGGAGGGATGGCTCTGTGCTCATGTGGCAGAGACTAGGCTTCTCTGTAACCCCCACCACTCCTGAACTCCCCATGTCTCTACACACATGCACGCACGCACACACACATGCACGCACACCACCTTTGTAAATTGCCAAAGTGCTATCTATGTATCAAGAATATTTGACTTGGGGTAAAGCCAAACTGTGTTCTTTTTTTTTTCCTTTTAGAGTCTCATCAGCTGGGAAAATTCAAGTTTAAGGAGGGATAGGAAAATCCAGGCTGAAAGCACGCCACTCCATTCTACACCCTTTGCAAAGAATCCCAGGGCTGGGTTATCACATATATTTAGTGTCACATACCTTTAATCTCCTATAACGCTTATGACAATACTTAGAAGCCAGGAGGTTTCACTAGTTCTGCTAAGTACAGCCGACTGAACGTGCACAAGAGTGAAGGTAGACAGTGCTTTTGGGAGGTCCCAGCTGAGTTAGTTAAACTAGTATATGGGGCTCATGCAATTCGACATGAGGCATAGTGCAAATATTCGCCTCATAATTCTTCAGCGACCCTGAAAAGCGGGTGTCCTCTGTGTCTAATTTAGAGGTGTGGACCAAGGCTCAGTGATCAGGTCAATTCAACAGATGGGTGCAAGACAGAATGAAAATGTGGACCTCCTGGGTTTCTGTTATATGTGATGCTGCTGTCACCAGGCCTGCGCCTTTCACAGGTCTGGGTTCAGTGCAGTTTCTGGAGTCCTGAAATGTATTACGTTGTTCCGTTGGCAGCGTGGAAGCTGTTCTGGACACGCCCCCACACACGCGTGGTAGCGAGTGCACAGATGCTGCTTCCCCTGGGAGTCCTTTCTGCAGCCTTGCAGGGGGGTGCCGTTGGCAGACTGAGAGCTGGTGGGGCCTGCGTGGGAGCTGCTGCCAAGAGCTCAGAAAGTGGGAGCTGGGCTCTCCTGTTACTAAGCAAGACTTCAAGAGCTGTTGTCAAGGAAGAAGTCAGCCCTTCCACAAAAAGAAGTCTCTTTCCTCTTCCTGGAGGCCAGAAATGCCATCAGCAGTGGGACTGACAATTTTCTTGACCCACCTGTACTTGTGCTTGAGTGAGGGGCAGGAAAACCTGTATATTTGCTGCATTTGGGGAGAGCACTCTGACCAGTAGGTGGTGCTGAGGAGAGCGACAGAGCCCAAACTCTATCTGGGGGATTGCTCCCACAGCCCAAAATATAGCTTCAGCTGCCTCCTCTGGTTCCTCATCACCTACTGGGTGACATCTATTAGTGCCTTGAAGGAAAGGCCCTTTTCATGATCTGGCCTTTCCCTACTCCTCCCTGGCCATGCCTAAGTGCCAGCCTGCCTTCCACTCCACCCCAAGTTCTCCAGGGCATCTGGGTCTTTGCACTGGCTGTTTCCTTTGCCCAGAAGACCTGCCCCCCTGTGTAGGACAAAACTACTATTGACCTAGAATTCACACTCAGAGCTTTGGCACAAACCTTGTAGATGAAGGCCAAGTTCAGTTCTCCCACCAGCTAGCCAGTGGTGACACCTAGGCACTGCCATCCCGCATCTGAATTTCAACCCAACACAGCCTTTCCGGGCATGGGGGGATATTCCATACTTAGGCAGAACCTCAGGTTCAATTCCCACTA
>JAQHUG010000135.1:1973723-1987303 GCA_028555095.1 Dicrostonyx torquatus
TAAATAAAACTTCCACACATGACCATGACCACCACCACCACCACAACTCCTACTACTAATGATGACGGCGATGATGACTACTCAAGTTAGAGACCTAACTTTCAAGCCTAAGGGATCTGTAACCCACAAATGATGATATCAACCCAAGCTGTCACTGAGGGAAGAGAAGAGGAAATGGGAAAGTGGTTTGTACGACAGGGTTGAAATGCCCCTCGGTTTCATTTCTGATTCCAGCTTGCATCCTGTTCCCCTGACCCTATACTCTTTCGAACGTTTGGAGAGTGGTGTCCTTCGGGGGTGTAGAACCAGCTGCGGATACAATCACAGACTTTCAGAACTCATGACTCATCTCTCACTTGCACCGTGGGTTTCCTGTTAGTATATTCCAAACAGCTATCGAGTACCTGGGGCTACCTGAAGTGTCTTCATTATCTCCTGAAATCTTCACCACCGCATGAGGTTTGTTTTATTATGCTTATTTTTGCAGATGAGGCCGAGAGTCAGCCGATTTGCTCCAAGCCCAAAAGCTTGCTGAGATAATCAAAGGCAATGCCTGAATCCTAAACCCATCCTCTCAAAAAGAAGCCTTTAGTAACTGTCCCTTGTGTCCAGGCACTGTTCAGAGCAAGGGGGCATGGGGAGAACGGGGTTCCATTGCTTGTTGTGGAGCAGCTTACATTGTTCTGTGGAGACATATCACAGAAAATCAATTCGTACTGTAGAATATCAAGGGGTGGTGCACGTCTGTCCTCCCAGCCCTTGGTAGACAGAGGCAGGAAGAGCCCAAGCCTGAGGTCAGTCTGGGCTGCAAAGTGAGAATCTGTCTCAAACCAACCAACCAACTAAGCAAAAGCAAAAACAAAACGAAAAGCCCTAAAACAAAGACCTCAGACACCACTAGCGGCAACAATAACAAAGAGCCCATTCAGTGTGCACAGGGAGCAGTGAGAGCACAGGGAAGGATGCTGAACGAGTCTGCCTGAGACAAGGAGCCGAACTAAGCAGGAGTGGACCTCAGAGTGTTCCAGTCAGCGGTTCCCTGGAGCTTTGGGGGCAGTCTGCCCACAACGGTGCAAGTTGGACTCTCTGCTATAACCTCATCTCTCCCCTTCCTCCTGGGATGGAAGTCATTCGCTTGCTCTCTAGCCACGGCCTGTAATGATGTTTAATTCCCCGCGGGGTGCTTTGGTTTGTTAGTTCGATCTCAAAGTAAAGAACACAACACATTGTCCAGGAGAGAGTCGAGGTTCTACCCTGAGCGGGGAGGGCATGATGGGGAAGGCTATCTTCAGAGGGAAGAAATTCATTCCCTGAATATTAGACATTGCATCCCAAGGACAGATGCTTGCAGCCCCTGTTCTCTGGCCGATCCTCAGATGCTGGGGAACCAACCCAGAGACAAGAGATGCAAGTATGGGAATCCTGGGCTGAGGATCATGTGTGCATGAGAGGAAAAGGAAGATGGTTTTTCCTCGATAAATCTCTGTATCCCCGGACTCTGCATTTGCTCACTGATGTTGAGTTTATGACTAACACTTAAAGCTATAAAAAGGTTTTACTTTTGAAGCTCCCATGGGATAAATGTATTTATTTCTATTAAAAGGCTGAGTTTTTCCAGGCATCAGCCATTGAAGTTATTGTCCTTATGGGGCACCATTTGAACACAGAATGTCTTAGCTATACACACAAAGTAAAGGTGAAGGATCGTCACGTGATAGAGTCAGATCCTGGAATGACCCTTGGTTTGTAGAATCCATAGATACAGAACCCGTAGGGGGCGAGACAACTGCATTCCAGCAGTGGCGCCCATCTGGAGCAGCAGCCTGTCTCTGTTCTGGCACACCTGCCTGGATCCTGGTTCTAAGCAGAATCTAGAAAAGACCTATCCACGCCTGACACAAGAGCCAGAGACTGGATAGCTCAGAGACCTAGGGTAAAAGAAAACACTACTGATCTAAAAAAAAAAAAAAGTATCAATACTATGACTCCAAATGACATTCTGCTATGCTCATAGATCAGTGCCTTATCCGGTCACCATCAGAGAGGCTTCCTCCAGCAGCAGGTGGGAAAAGATGCAGAGACCCACAGCCAGACACTATAGAGGGCAAGAGAGTCTAAATGGGAGGTATCCATCCAAGCTCTCCCCTCAGAGCTCAGGGAATCCTGCAAAAGAAACAGATGGAGTGTATGAGCCAGAGGAGATGGAGGACACCAGGAGATCACAGCCTTCTGAATCAACTAAGCAAGGTGTGTATGAGCGCACAGAGTCTGAAGTAGCAACCCAGGGCTTGCACGAGTCTGCATCACGCTACTGTGCCAGCTGCTCAGAGTAAATCCTACAACCAACTCTGGACCAGCTGAAGCTTCACATCTAGAGATGTGAACATCACTCAACAGCTTCAGACGCAGCCTCAGAAGTAAAGGGTCTCTCACAATCCCAAAGCCCGTGATGAACTGATGCCGAGACCTGCCGAGGACTCTGAAATCTACTGATCACTTCCATCTGAAAAATTCTGGCCTGGTTTAATGCCCCTCCGGGGGCGGGGGGGATGGGAAGGGTTAAGATGAGGGAGGGAGGGCCTCTAGTGTGCTTGCACAATTTGGATTCACAGCGCTCGTCTCTGTCCTTCAGTTTGCTTAAAGCCGAATCTAGGGATGGGGGTTGGGTCAGGGATTCATGAACCCAAGCAAAGTTAGTTGAATGGCTCATGAGATCTGAATCAGCCGGAAGCAACTGTTCCCAGCCCCAGAACCCGTGTCTCAGTTCCACCTGGCATCACCAATTATCTGTACTCTGACATAGGGTGGAATTTTTCCCCCTTCTTCATTCCCTTGAAATAGAACTATAATTAAATCCAAAATTGTACTGGAGACTCTATCGTCATAGCAAAAGCAGAACACAATGTCTGCAGACAGAAAAACTCTCTCAATAAAAATTAATTATGCGCAGCTCACATCCCAGTCTGATGGTGGTGTGAGGAATGCTGATGGAGGCCTGAGGAGGAGCTCAGCTAGGTAGCACAGTCCAGAGTGGCTCCCTCCTCCCAAAGCTCCCAATGCACACTGCTTCTCTCCAGTCAAGCAACCCCTTCATCGCAGCTGCTAAGGGATGCTCCTTCCCTTTGCAGTCAGCCATACACAGGGCTAGGGGAGATAAGAGGGAAAGGAAAGAGGTCAGAAAAAAAATGGCCTGTTATTCTTATTTAATTCTTAATTTCCAGAGGAATATTCTCAGTAGAACCATAAGAATTCAACTGGCATCGTATAGCATGCATTTGGCCCCAGGGAATGCACAGGTTAATTGGACTCCGGGGGCTGATGATGGACCCTGGAGCTCAGGTCTCATAACACCCATGAGGAAGGAGCTATCTCCTAGGACTTGGCTCTCCTGAAATCCAGAATCTGAGCCCAAGTACAATATAGTAAGACAGAGCTCTAAAAGTAGACACGATCCCTAGGAGAAGTACAGTGAGAAACCAGAGAGATGAGAAGCAGGATGGGCGCACCTCCACCTTGGAAACTTAGCAAAGAAAGGGGGAAAGAATACACAACCCGAAGGGATGTGGGGTGGGGGCGACACTGTGTTCGGTTTCCATTGCCGTGACAAACGCCTGAGGTAAGCGATAGAAACTGTGGAGGACTTACTTTGGCTTGTGGTCTCAGAGCTAAGATTCCACGGTCCCTTAACCCCATTGCTGAGGCTGTGTGGGAAGAAAGAGAGAGGGCAGAAAGGGCATAATGGAGGAGAGATGGACACTCTTTGAAAGCCGAAAGCAGAGAGAGAAATAGGAAGGGGCCGGGACAACACACACTGTCAAGGCACAGTCTCACACACCTGCTTCTCCTATCTGGCCTCATTTTCTACTCAAATTTTAAATCCACCAATAGATTAGCATTGATTAAGATTCAACTTTCATGATCTAATACTCCAGGAAACAGCCACACTCAGAACGCCTTGGAAATCTCTCAGTCCAGTTAAGCTGACAATCAAGGTTTTAACAAACCACAGTTAACTTTCTTATTTAAGTATTTTTGCTATTTGATAGTTTCATACATGTACACAATGCAGCTTGGTCCTATCTACCGCCAGAATCTCATTCCTCTTCTTCCCAGAGACCCCGACACATCCATTTATTTATTTATCTATCGATGTATGTGTATTGTAATCCAGTGCCTGTTGGAAAGCTGACTGGTTTTGTTGGCTTGATCTTGTGTGGATAATCATAGCCACAATGGTTTAATGCCATGTCTGGAAGACAGCATTTCCCAGCACTTCTCCCCATCCTCTGGCTTCCATATTCTTCCCATTTCCTTCTTCAACGGTCCCCAAACCTTGGTTGTGTGAGTTTGGGGAAGTGGGGTTGATATAGCTGTCCCATTTAGGGCTGAGCACTCAACCATCACTTATCCTCAGGACTTGGGTCAGTTACAAGTCACTGCATTACCAACAGCCAAGATGGAGAGCCTTAAACATACCTTCTGGTTTACATAAGGGACTGATAAAGAAGAAGGAAGGCAGTGTTGGTTTGTGGGCGTCTCATAGGTCTTCTTGCAGAAGACTGAGTCTTTACCATTCACTCTGTTTGGAGGAGTATGCCACCAGGTCTCACTGGAAATGAGGTCACAGGTAAGTCCCTTGTGTATTGCCAAGGGCTCATGAGTTCCATATGACAAACTCAGGGATCTGTGCTGTGTCCAACTTTAGATCACAGAAGTGCCAAAGTACCGTGTCTGGATGGATAAACAGAGGAAAGACAAGCAACCCTGTAGGATGTGGACTTCAGAATGGGACAGGGTGTAGGGCTATGAAAGAGCTTGTGGGGTAGCACTGGAGAAGTCATTCATACTGTGCTTTTCTGCTCATCCTATAGGTAGAAGATGAGGTAACCTGCTCCATTAGATTTGATGATTCTGCTGAGTCACTTGTGGGGACCATAGGGTCTTAAGGGATAAGCACTTGGTCATTCCTAATGACGACCATCTTCACCTACTCGGCAATCAGGCACAGAAGTGAGACTTACTTACATGACAGCTGGGCTAAAGATCTATAACTATTATCAATTTTATATGTCATAATACTTTATGAAAGAAGTCTTTACATCATCTGCTTAATCTAAAGGTAATTACAGATAAACTGCAGAGATTACCTATTTGAATTAAGTAAAACTAGCAAGAACACTGGATTTGTGATCAACATAAAATTACTTATGTTTATATTTGCAGTTATTTTTAATAGAAAATTTAAAACATTTAACATTTTATGGTCTGCATTTTATGTTACTAATATTCTTTATTATCATGTTATATATTTCTGTATGCTTTTCATGTCAGTCTATATCTTTACCTTAAAATATGTCTTTTACAGAATGCAAGTTGGATTTTGTTTCATTCTCCTATTTGATAATCTCTATTTTAGCTATACTGTTCACTCATTTGTATTTGATGTAATTTAGGTATGATTGTTTTTACTATTTCTTTCACTTTTGAGATTAAAATATAATTATATTATTCTCTCTAATTTTTTAAATTTATAACATTTATTTTAATTGACAATTATTTTTATGTTTGTGGAATATAATGTGATAGTTTTGTGTGTGAGAGAATTAAATCAGTTTAATTAATATTTCTCTTTGATTGAACATTTGTAATTTCTTCATGTTTGAAGCCTATGGATTCTCTTTTATTTATTTTAAATATATGTGTAGATGGAAGTTTCTGTCCCACCTGGTTCTGCATCCATTCAGTTCCAAAGAAACACACAGAGGATTATATTAATTATAAACTGTTCAGTCAATTAGCTCAGGCTTATTATTAACTAGCTCTTACAATTTAAATTAGCCCATAATTCTTTTCTATGCTTAGCCATGTGGTTTGGTACTTTTTCTCAGTGAGATATTCTTATCTTCCTTCCTCAGCATATGGCTGTTGACTGCATCTCTGTCTTCCTCTTCCCAGAATTCTCCTCATCTGGTTGTCCCACCTATACTTCCTGCCTCCAGGAATCTTAAATGAGACTGAGAGCTGTCTCCTTCTGTCTTCTAAATGCATTTTTTTTGGTAAACTATAGTCATTGCACCATGATATATATCAGTAGAGCTTATACTTATCAAAATATAGAATTTTTACTGAAAATGAGATTAAATTATTGTTGTTGTTATTATTGTATGTGAGTGTGTGCATGCATGTGTGCAGGTGTACACACACACACAATCTCTCTCTCTCTCTCTCACACACACACACACACACACACACTCTCTCTCTCACACACACAGACACACACACAAACATGTCACAGCACACTGTGGCAGAGAACAGCTTTGTGAAGTAACTTCTCTCCTTCCATTTTATATGGATTCTAGAAGCTCAGGTCTCTGGGCTGCAATGGTACTCTTACCTGATGAGCCATCTCAGTAGCCTTGGAGGATTTTTTTTAGCAGCTAAAACTTTGTAAACATCAAAACCACAAAAGACTCATGAACAAATCTTGCCAAATTATGCAATTCCACTGCTATGTACCACAAAACAATACTGAAGCATATCAGGCAACCTTAAGAAACGAAACTAGCAACGTGCTCATGTACTGAGTTATTCTACACATGAAAACTCCCCTTCAGGGATCTACAGATTCGACAAAATTCCAACCAAATCCTGTCAGGGCTGTGTGTGCACATGTACTTACCAATTGACAAGCCAGATCTAAAAGTATGTCTTGGGATTATAGTTTTAAAGCGTGTTACTTTTGTTTATGGTGTGTTTGGTTAGCTCTGTGAAGTTGTGGTACTTTGTCTGTCTCAGTCACCTAGTGGTCTAATAAAAATCTTAACAACCAATAGTGAGGCAGAAGAAAGGACAGGTGAGGCTGGCAGGCAGAGAGAATAGATAGAAGAAGAAATCTGGGGGGCTTGGAGTAGTAGCCCAAGAAGGAGGAGGACACCAGGGGCCAGTCACCCAGCTAAACAACAATCCATGGAATAAGAGCAAGATTTAAAGAAATAAGAGAGTGGGAAAAACAGAGAGGTCAAAGGGTAGATGGGATAATATAACTTAAGGAAACTGGGCAAGACACAAGTCAAGGCCGGACATTTATAAATAAGAATAAAACTCCATGTGTGATTCTTCTGGGAGCTGGGAGATGGGCCCCTCAAAAGTCCAAAGAGCATAACACCATATTCCAACCAGGTGCCTATAAAAATTGACAGACAGACAAAACATTCGTGGAGCTCAAACCTGAGCCCTGATGTGTCACATCTCACTGTAAAGTAACAGTATTAAGTCCCTTGTGGTGTTGACACAGGGATAAACAGTCAACCGGAACAAAATAAGGTTCAGAAGCAGGGAACACGAGGCTGTCACTTGACTTATGAAAGCGACGATGCAGTGTTTCGTTTTTATTCTTGTTATGTTGAGACAGGGCCTCAGATAGCCCCTCAGGTTGGCTTCACGTTCACTATGTAGCTTAGGATCACCTTGAACTTCTGACCCTCCATCTTTTACTTCCCAAAGGCTGAGAGTGCCAGGTGTGGGGATTTAAATGAGAAATGTCCCCTGAAGGCTCACGTCCTTGAGTGCCCAGCTTGTGACAGGGTTTGTAGAGGTGGTGCAGCCTTCTCAGAGGAAGTACGCCATCCAGGGCACGCTTGCAATGTCTGCAGCCCACTTTTCTTTCCGCTCACCCTCTCTGTTTCCTGCATGTGGCTGGAGACACGGTCTTTCAGGTTCCTGCAGTGGCTGCCTGCTCCTACGCTTCCCAGCCGTTATGGATTCTTCCTCTGGAACTGTAAGGCAACACAAGCTTTCTTGCAGATGCTGCCTTCGGTCGCGATGTCTTAATGTAATGACAGGAAAGTGACTGATGCACCTGGGGAAGATACTGTGCTAAGCGGTGCTGAGTTTGTTAGAAACTGAAATGGGAAAAAGACATTTTACTCTAACTTACACCATACACAGAGATCAGGTCCAATGGATTATAGGTCTACATGTGAAAGACAAGAAAAAAATAGTTAGCAACCATGGGGAAACACCGCTATCATCCTGACAGTGGGGACAATTGAACAGGTGGAAAATGAAAGACCTCGACATAAAGGGAAGAATTGATAAATTGAAATCTAAAAACTAATTGCTTTTTCTCATCAGAAATACGGCTTTGGTGGTATACCCTAAGCCCTTTTGAAGTAGAGGCAGGAGGATTTTACAAGTTGAGATAAACCTGGCTTACAGAATTTTTGTCTAACCCAGGGTACATAGCAAGACTCTATCTCATAAAAATACAACACACAAAAATACACAGAAAAAACTAAAAGAAAGGAAAGGAAAGAAGAGAACATATGTACAATGTTTCCACATTTTGTAACTCCAGATTACATAAAAGACCCCTAAAATCAATAATAATCACAAAAGACAGCCAATTGTCCAGAAGAAAAACAAATAAAAGTGCTTGGCAAGATTTCACAGGAAAGTCCACATGACTTACAAGTATTTGGAAAAAAAGAGTTCAAATGCACCCCAGACCAGGGAGGCTTTCTCTGTGCATCCAGAACGGCAGTAACAGAAACTCCTGCAGAATTGAGAGCTATGTGCAGAGCACTGCAGGCGAGACTAACCTACTGTCACTTGGGTAGTCTCATCCAATGGTGTGGCACACATGTCAGTCTGTGGGTGCCAGGACTCTGATGGCTGTGTTTACAGCATCTAGCCATCTCAAACCAAACACAATCTAAATAACACTCAAAGCAGACAGATAAATGCTACCATGCTCATGGGACAGGGTACTGCATAGCATAAACTTAATATTCATAGTGAAAGGGTGACTATCAGACTTCAGTTTGAGCAAACGAAGGCGTCACAGTTGGAACTCTGTGTGCAGAGAATGGTCTATTTATTCATCTAGGTAATTATCCAAGAGGAGCCTCTAAAATATAAGATGCTAAACTTAGTGCTTGTATACTTTTTATGAATATGTAAGACTGTCATAAGAAGCTTGCTTTTGGGTAGGGTAGGGAGATGGTCTTACTACACAGCTTCAGCTCGTCTGGAGCTGACTATGTAGTCTAGGTTGTCCAGAAACTTACTGCTCCTCCCCTGTCTAGGACTCCTGGATGCCGCCATTAGAGATCATAAACATGCACCACCGTGCCTGCGTTTAATTTTTTTTTAACCCAGAGAAAAGAGTCCTCATGAGAATATAATCGTCACATTTGAGGAAATGAAAACCATAAAGAAATTGAGGCTGAAGTTAGACAATGAGTTTCGGTGATTCATAAGAAAATCCGGTGGTCGGGGAGATGGCTAAGGCAGCAGATAAGAGCACTTACTGGGCGAGCATGAGCAAGTGTGAGGATCTGAGTTCGAATCCCCAGCACCCATATAAAAAGTGCACCTGTAAGCCTGCAACCCCAGCATTTTAGTGAGCAGAGACAGAAGGATTGCTGCCAGTCTAGCTCTGGGATTAACGAGAGATGCTGTGGCAAAGGAATATGGTGGAGAGCAAGAGAAAGAACACCCAGAGTCCTCTTCTGGCTCCTGCACGTGCACAAAGGCACATGTGAGCGAGCGCGCGCGCGCGCGCACACACACACACACACACACACACACACACACACACAAAGAAAGAAAGCAGGCTAGCCTCACGGTGAGTGCTTACTTGGTGTGATAGGGGATCATACATAAACTGTGATCATGCTTCTGGAGGCTTCAACATCATAAGCGTATTTTTGCCTTTGCTATTTCAAGATTCTCCTAGTAAGCTTATACTTTCTGCTCTGTTATCAACTAATTTGTTCAGAAGATTTATTGTTGGTAGTTCACCCCTTCTCTGCCAGAGCCTGAGCCCCTGAAGCTTTCTAGAAAGGAGTAGAATCTGTGTGAGTGAGAGGCGGGAGGCTCGGGGTCAGGTTCTGTTATCCCCACTTGAGCCCCTTCCTTCTCAGCCACTGTTTCTTTATTCATTTGCGCTCAGTGAATATCCAGCCAACATTTGGGGAGGAGCTGTGTTGGCAGTGCTGTCAGTGACAGACATGAGGAGGAAGGATGCATGGTTTTCAGCTACACAATCTGGTATGCAGGCTTCTACATGATAGCTCAGCAGTGTCCTCAGCAAGGCAAGAGGCAAACTTGTTTGGGTTTCTAATCCTCCTTGTCCTCTGCTTACCAAGATGGTCTTCAGTGGAACCTTCTAGAACCACTGTTTTAGCTATCTGTATACAGAAACAGGCTTGACTTCAGGTCTCAACTCAGAATATCAATGATTTACTCTGATATGGCTGAAAAAACATGGGTGCATTACTCTATGGAAATGAATTCCAGCCAATGTTATGAAATTTCCATAATTTGACTTGATGCCATAATTGTCCATACCTGCTCTTTATTATCCTGAGCCAGAAGAGCTTCTTATTGGTACATTTGTCATTATAAATGTTATGTGTATATTCATTGGAATTTGTCACCAAGGCAACAGAAGGAGGCATGATGTTTAGGGGAAAAGTTATCCATTACAAACGCCAGGACTGATGCTGGGAAGGACGGACCTGAGACCCTTAGCCTTAGAGTGCCTCTTCCAACCATGGTTCTCAAAGCCACATTACAACCTCATTTAATCTTGGAAACCAAAAAGAGATCAATGAGAGAGAGACAGATAGATAGATAGATAGAGAGAGAGAGAGAGAGAGAGAGAGAGAGAAAATGTTACTCACATTAATCACTGACATCTGCTCAGTTTGGTCCATTTTATTTATTAGCCATGTTAAGTTTTAGTTAATAAAACTTAATCATTGTTTCATTACACACACACACACACACACACACACACAAAAAGTGGGAGGGAGTTCTTTGTCTCAGCATATCACACAAGTATCCTGGGCCTATTCGCAGATGATGGAAGACACGGAGAGTTTGCGGTACATCGGGAATGAGCCTCCAGTGACATCTCATTCTCCAAGATGACCCACTACATTATGAGGAAAAATGGCTCATACATTAGCCTCATCTCAGAGATAATAATTCTCTCTGCTATCATTCCTTCAACAAATGTGGGGTGCATTGCCAACCTATATCAGACACAACATCTATTTCAACTCAACCCCAGGGCCCTGTACCACTCTCCACTGGCACTGAGATTACATACAATCCCTAACCTCTGCCTACCACTCCAATCTGTGAAATGTGAGCTGTACACCCTGAATGTGCAAGAGTCCATGTCTAGCAGGGGCCCCTCGCATTTTACCCACCCCATTTTCCTACACACCAGTGGCTCTCAACCTTCCTAATGCTGTGACTCTTTAATGTCGTGGTGACCCCAACCACAAAACTCTTTTCCCTGCTACTTCAAAGCTATAATTTTGTCACTGTTAGGATTCGTAATATAAACACTTTCGGAGATAGTTTGCCAAGGGAGTCGGAGTCGCGACCCCCAGATTGAGAATGTCATGTTTTTCTAGGCGGCTATTGTGACAATAGACTCATGATATATGTTTGTTGGTCTGTTCTTTTATTAGCAGATTCTAGTCAAGGTGGCCTCCACCATGACAGCTCAGATCTCGAGGTGGTGCCTTTTAAGATGATGTTGGCTTGTTGTCCACAAGGGATCCCCTTATAACTAATGACCCTGAGATGAGCCATGCTGTGGAGGATCCACACCCATACACAGAAAATCCTGGGACCTTCACACTGTAAACGAATACTTCCCAGTCCAGCTGCATCCCTGATAACACTCAGAGATGCACAGAGAAAGGCGATGCAGCCTGTAATTCAAACCTCACAATGAGGCTGTTCCTATTAGCACTACCTGGGAGGTTTAGTTGTCAAGGTAACTGGGTCAGAGGAGATGCTTAGGGATCCCTAGGGTAACCTGTCCTTCTTCTCACTGACTGACTCAGGGGCGCAATGAGGTCCGAGAACAGATGCCGCTGTGAGAAAAATGAAAGCAAAAATGTCTCCTGGAAGCAGAGAAAACCTTCCACAGAAAACCTTCTACTAGAGGTTTCTGAGAAGAGGCCTGAAAGGTGGTGTTTAGGGCCCCTTGAACACTCTGACCGAGTTCCCTGAGCTCAATGGGACTGCAGGGGTCGGGCTTAGTAACTATTCCCAGCCTCTATAGACTCCTCTGGTGAGATTCGAGAGAAAGCCAAGAATTGAGCTATATATGGAGATAACTAGAAAGCACTCAGTATTAAATCTCACCGAGTCTATTACCACAAATGAAAGGGCATGCAAAAGCTAAGAGTGGGTGAGAGAAAACGTAGGCAGGATTTCAGAGCTAGCCAAGGTCATTCAGGATGCTGCAGCCACCTAAAACTAACTCAAGAGCATACCACTTTAAGACTCTTCATAGTGTTGGTTGAGAATAATATTCACAAATAATAAGATCCTATGGAACTGAGACCAACGGCCCGCCTCAAGGAGACACGAGGAAGGCTTTGCTACTGGACCAGCTAGGAGAACATTTACCCCTGACTGTCCTCCAAGATCTGACATGGGCTGGATGCCAGCCACCTACCCCTGGGAAATCAAGCAAACGTTAAGAACCCAAGAGAAGAAGCTCCAGAGCAAGCATTGGGGAGATAACCGAAAGAAAGGCACTTGGCTGAGCTGGCAAGATTGAGAACAGAGGGGATGAATGCACTTGAACTTCCAAAGCAGCTCTCAGCAAAGTCCTGGACAGATTGCCAAGACAGGCAGAGCCCCGAGCTCAACTGCTCTTGTTCGCTAAGACCTGAAAAAAGGTGGTTGGAAATTCACTGACTGATTGATGCCTGGGAGGACCTTCAGTTTCCATATCCCGTCTTTTCCCATTGAGTATATATGTGACTCCACACATGATTTTAGACTGTATATATTACACAGTTCACATTTTCGTATGACTCAAGACTCTGATTAGAATCATGGGAAAGCTCACCTGGTGTGGGTGAAACTGTTTTAGCTGATAGTCAAAATGATCCAGTTCTTGGCCTTACTCTACATTCCCCCAGATATGCTCCACCAGGCAAAAATCTTCCAACCCAGGCGACCAGGATCCCCAGTAGGAAATCCATTTCCCCCCAAAGGTACCCAAAGATAGTGCCTTAAAAATACTTTCTATTAATTATATTGTTAATTTTTTATCCATAAGTCATCTTACTTTCTACTGAGAGAGACTGGGGTGCCATGGGTACTCACTGGGAAATTTCAGTCATGGGGTGTGCTGATTCTGTAACGTCTTGTGCCAGATTTCAAAGAAATCTTTAGAAACTGGAGAATATATTAAGAAAAACCACAGAAGAGGCTACTCAAGGAGGGTCAAGTTTGAACAGCATAAAAATGGCAGCAATGAGTAATAACATATTTAATAAGACAAACAATCTGTGAATCCATAATATCATAACAGAGAGCAAGGTGGACTCCTACAATAGAGTACCAACTAGTTGATGCAGAGGATTGGGAGTTTATGATGTGTCCACTTTATAGTCATCTATATAATATGGGCAAGCGTCATAATGTTGTAAGTAGGGGAGAGGTGTGGGTGGTATTCCCAGCACCCAGCTCCCAGCCCCCAGCCACCAGCCCGCTCAGCTGCTGGTTGCTTGTTTATGCCCGAAATAACCACATGA
>JAQHUG010000135.1:1987465-2000580 GCA_028555095.1 Dicrostonyx torquatus
CTGGCTCACTTCCTTTCTTCTCCTCAGAACTTCCGTTCTGTCTACTCCACTCACCTAAGGGCTGACCTATCTTGTAAGCCAGGCAGCTTCTTTATTCAACCAATAAGAGTAATACAAAATACAGGAGAACACTCTCACATCAGTTATAAGGCTGCCCAAACCACTGAGTGAATATTATTGGAATATATTCATGTGTTGCTGAGCTGATCACAGATGTTATGTGTTGAATACAAAGGAAAACACATAATACACTGCATTAGAGAATCCAGAAATCAACTCCTTAATTAAACAAACTTGTCTAATGTCACCAATAATGAGATAATCCCCCATTCTATGTCTCTTGATTTGACACTATAAGAGAGTTACAAAGTGACCTACTATTATTCTTGTCAAACAAAGTTTAATACAAATCTAATCATGAGAAAACAATTAAACAAATTTAAATTAAGAGACAATACAATATGTTTGTCTGGAACTCTTCAACATGTCAGCATTATAAAAGACCCCCCCTTTTTTTTCTTAAGATAGGAGATTTTTTTCAATTGAAAGAGATAGCAGTTCAATAAAACACGTGAACTTTGGGTTTTGGATCAAATGAACAAAAACAATGATGTGAGCTATGGAGAACTAAGAAATTTGAATATGAGTTGTGGATTGTTGACTTTTGGGCAATTGTCTCATTTCTCTTAGGAGACACCAACAGAAGTTGGGGACGTACTGTCATCTTAATGTCTCTGATGCACTTTCACATCTGTTGAGGATAGAGATAGAAGATGGGACTTAGAGAAAGAGACTAGTAAAATGTTGGCTGGTGAAACAGATGAACAGAAATGAATCCCCAATTGCTATATCTTCTCAATTATCCTGAAACTTTAAAATAATATCAAGATTTTCTAGTGGACAAAGGCACGTCCTACTCAGATTGATGATCTGAATTTGAATTTTAGGCTACACATAGTAGAAGGAGAACACTGACTCCCGCACACGCAATGTAACATGTGCACATGTGCATACACAAATTAATGAATGGATAAATAAGCAAACACATGCAATATAATTTAAAAATATCAAGAAAAGTTAGGTGCTGAGAGTATAGGGGAGATATTAGGATAAGTCATTTGTAGTAGTCCTTTATTGGTTACTATAATAAAACACCAGAATCTGGGAAACTTTGTAGAGAAAAGAGGTTTATTTAGCTCATAGTCTTGAAGTTCACGGACACAGCACCAGCAGTGACTCTGTGAGGGCCTAATGGTGAAGGACGTATGGTAGGATTGCCTCCAGACGACAAGACAGAAAGCCAGTGTGAGGAGAGGGGTCACTCTTGCCCACTTTTATATAACAAGAACTAGCAGGAGTACCATGAAAACTACATTAATCCCTTCCAAGGATGCTTCCAAAGACCTCCCAAGACCTCTCCATAGCTGAGCATCTTTTTTCTCATGCGTGTGCTACAGATCAAATTTTTGCTAGCAAAAATTTCAAGCATCAGTATGCGAACATGCAGTGTGCATGTATGTGTGTTTGCATGTGTATGGGTGCACATGTGTGTGTGAATACATGTGCGCTTGTGGTGGCCCAAACTCGATGTTCACCAGCTTCTTCAGTGACTCTTTCATTTAATTTTTTGAGATGGAGTCTCTCAGTCAAACCCTCATCTACATGGCGTGTCTTGCTGGTCAGCTTGTTCTGGGGATCCCTTGTCTCCACATTCTGAGGCTGAAGTTACTGAATGACTGCCATATGCACCCAACATTTCCATGGTTTCTGGGGATCCAAACTCTACTCTTTCTGTTTGTGTGGCAAACACCTTAACCCCTGGGTATCTTCCCAGACTCTTCCACTTTGTGTTTTGAGAGATTCTGCCACTAAACTTGGAGCTCACTATTTGGCTGGTTTAGATGGCCAGCAAGTCCCAGGGAGCTTTCTGTGTTGGCTTTCCCAGTATTGGGATTCTAGGCAAACTTCCAGACATGGCTTTGCCCCTCATGTGGGTGAACCCTCCTGCTTCTGCAGCAAGCACTCTATTGACTGAGCCATCTTCCTGTCCCAAATACTCATGAAGTAATGGTTCACAATTAGATACTTAACTTGTGTCAAGCATTGTGCGAAGCGCTTTGGTATCACTGAACTGTCGCACAGACCTTCTGAGGAAGACACTGTACTGCAGATGAGGAACTGGGGCACAGAAAGGTTAAATGATTGGTCAGTATAAACAGCAAGCCCATGAGCCAGGCCAGAACCAGCTGCCTGACTCAAAGCCCTCCTTCATTCTACATCTGTAGCATCACCAGATATCCTGACTCTCTGCAGAAAATGATTTCTATTCCTGTGTTTGTGTGTATATGTGTGTGTGTCCATATATCTATGCCTGCCTGAAAACATAAATGAGCTTGTTATAAATTGGGAAGAAACTGCATTGGTAGGGAGATATGCACTGGATACTATCAACCAAATAGCGAGGGAAATTAACAAGTAATTTTCAGCCCTCTGTCACTCGGTCTCATCACTTAAATTCATTACTGTAATTTGGTATCTTATTCGACCCATATATATTACAGATTGCCCGTTTCAAAATGAAAATAATCATTTTAAAATCATTTATAAAACTCTGTCAACCAAGCCAAGGCCCATGTTATAATAGTGAACAGAAAAGACCATATCTTACAGGACGGCCCCTCCTAGTGTTTCAGATGCTTTCACAGTTATTATCGGGGTCTCCATCAGCTCAGGAAAAGAATTAACATGGCTGGAGACAGGTGTGAGTGCCGCAAGACGAGGCTCTGTCTGAGCTTGTATTATCCTCGCTCTCCAATATATTTTTTTAAAATAATGCACAGCTTGATTCCCATCTTGCCTGTGTCAATATTCAGGATGGTGTGTGTGTGTGTCTGTATTATGCTAGCGAGAGGGAGGGGATTTTTGGCTTCTAGGAAAGCAGATAAAATAATTTTGATTGCTGGAGAAGGGAGGCCACTTATTGGTTCTTGGCCACCTGGCTATCTTAGACCTGAAATAATCACACAGAAACTATATTTTTTAAATCACTGCTTGGTCCATTATCTCTAGATTTTTATTGGCTAACTCTTACATATTAATTTAACCCATTTCTATTAATCACCATGAGGCTGTGGCTTACTGGCAAGATTCCAACCAGCTTTCTGTCTCTGGTGGCTCCATGGCTTCTCTCTGACTCCGCCCTTCTTCCTCCCAGCATTTAGCATAGTTTTCCCCGCCTAGCTAAGTTCTGCCCTGTTATAGGTCCTGCAGTTTCTTTATTCATTAATGCTAATCACAGCGCACAGAGGGGAATCCCAGGTCACTTTGTCATTTGATAGGTCAGGGAGCAGAGGTAAGAGAAGGAGCGAGAAAAGCCCGGGTTAGAGAAAATAATCAGAAAATGATCTTAGCAGTGTTTGTAGAGTCTGTAACTGTTGCTGCCATGTCAGACTGAGAGTGTCTGGATCACAGCATTTCCACCCAAGGTCAAACCTGACTCTGAGGGAAGCAGGGGCTGCACAATGGTTAGTGCTGTGGGCCCAAGTGCATGCTATGTGTATGTGAACATATCATCAGGAACCCCATTTTCTACACTAATAGCTCAGAAGACTAGAATAAAACACTGTTTCCCATGAGTGAGCTTTATTTATGAGTTAAGTTTAATTCTAAATCATCATGCAGCAGTAAGCTACCTCTTTTGGAAGTTTAATCAGAATAAAAAAGGTTGCAGAATCAGGAGTCAGCCAAAACCACGTTTGACAGTCTTCTGTGTGCCTCTGGACAGCACACTTGACCTTGCTGCTCCTCTACTTCCTTATCTGAAAAGTGAGAAAAATTTTAAAAAGTCCCCACTTTAGTGCCACCTGTCTTTGATATTGGAGGAACAAGGAGCCCTAGTAATCGAATAAATACAGGGCACATAGCAGAGAACCTCAGAAACAGCTTCTTTCTCAAGGTTATGAGACTCCCTAATCTTCGGTTGTGCAATATTGCTGGCATTTCACACGACTGAAACCGGGAAAGTTTATTGCTTCTCTCATTTGATGACACTAGACAAAATATTGCAGAAAATGATGGAATATTCTGAGTGACCGTATCCAGAAACGAAGTCACTCAGTCACTGCTATAGTTATTTAAAGAGGTGATTCTTCGTAGAGGCCTGTTCCAGGCACCAGGACCTCAAAAGGCAAAGGACAGGAAAAAGTGTGAGTGTGAAACCTCTGGCCACTGCTACTTCTCCATCACAGACCAGGGACCTGTAGGCTTGTAAAAGCAAGACAACGAGCAAGAAACAGAAAGACACACACAGTAAGGGGTTCCTATCCAATATAAACACCAGAGCTCACATTAGATGACCTTGAGCAATAGGCAGAGCTTCTTAATGCTAATTTCTTCTCCTTTTCAACCTGCACTAATTACCCTACTTATCGCTATTATCACATATTTGACAAAAGCCTGCTGTCTGGTCTTAGAGGGGACACAGCCCATCAGAGTAGGAAAGGCATGCTGGCGGCAGCATGACCAGCAGCAGGGCTGGTCACAGTGAGACCAAAATTAAGAAGTGGAGCCTGGAGGAAGTAGGGCCCAGGGTATCAAATTGCAGGGCCCACCCCTGATGAATGACTCCTTCCAGCAAGGCTCCACCTCTTAAGGTTCTACAACCTTCCAAAGCAGCACTGCCAGCTGAGGATGCCATGAGAGGCATTTCACCTTCAAACACCCGCCCACCCCAGTGCAAGGGCCATGTGCTGCGGTGCTGTTTTGAACAGTTTTAGATTCCCCTTGGGACCTGTCCTACTAAGTAAAGCCAACTCACCCCGATATAAACAACTCTTCTCACAGGAAGCAGAGAAAGAACTATTGATGAGAGGTTGTATGTCAGTGACGGGTTTGGATTTAATAATTAGAACTGAGGAGGATTTTATAGGGGAGTTCTTTAAAGGACTCAACCTTTGCGCCCTGCTGTGGGCCTCAAAGCACCGTCACACATACCCTCAGTTTCACAGGCTTGACTGTCTCTCATTTACCGTTTCCACACTGGTTCAGGGCAATAAATCAATGCCTAAGTACATGCATGGTACCTTGATGCAATGACAACACTTATTTATTGCTGTGTATTGTCACAGAGGGGAAATGGCGCAGAACTGGCAAGCTGTGTTGCTTGGTGCCTCTCTCTACTTCATGTTGCCAACTGGGAAGCTATGCGACGTGCAGGCTAGAGTCTTCATGAAGACTTTTCATGGGAACAGGACCCAGCATACATTGTCCCAGATGCCTCTCCCTCGTCCCCAGTCTTCCATGATGGTAGCAATAAAGAGGAAACAGTGGATGGGGGACAGTGGATGGGGACAGTGGATGGGGGACAGTGGATGGGGAACAGTGGATGGGGGTCTGACATGGCAAAAATGGCACCTGAGGCTGAAGGTGGCGGGCTAAGCATCAGGGAAAGCTCTGCTACTTTGTCTTGGTAGCAGCAGGTACATTTATAAACTGAGAACTTAGAGCTGAACCACCTTTTATGTGTGTATGCTGCATACGTGTGTGTGTGTGTGTGTGTGTGTGTGTTTATGATGAGTGAGAGAGCCACGTGGAGCTACATGTGTTTGGAAGCCACAGACCAACGATGCTGATACTGGGGTCTTTCTCTGTTTCTCTCCACTTTATTTTTTGAGACAAGATCTCTCACTGAAGTTGCCTATTTGGCTAGAATACCTGGCCAGCAAGCCCTGTGATCCTCCGGATTCTGCCTCCACAGCACTGGTTTTTGTATAGAAGGCTGTCCTTGGCTTTTTCCATGGAGGCCGGGGATCTGAACTCAGGCCCTAATGTTGACACGGCAGACATGTTACCAACGGAGCCATCTCCCCCTCCTCAGCGCTTCTCTCTTTTAATGAATACAATACTTACTGTTCTCACCACTGTGACCCAATACGCAAGAAGAAGCAACTGAAGAAGGGAAGGATTTACTTTGGTTGGGCTTAAAGCAGTCCTTCATAGTGAGGAAGGCACAGCAGTGGGGAGGACTCATGGCTATGGCGGAGGAGCTTGAGGTGACTCATCAGGAAGTAGAGAGCAGCTAGGAAGTGGGTCTGCTCTATAAACCTCCATGTTCCTAAAAGTTCTACAAATTGGGGCCCATGTGTTCAAACACAGGCACCGACAGGGGAGAATTTTTACATCTAAATAACTGTGATCATTTTTGTTCTGCACATTCTGGCTCCTTGGGTGTGTTTCCAGTTTACAGCCCTGGCTGGAGGACACCTCCCTTAGGGTCAGCCTTATTAATGAGGGCTGAGCGAGCTGTGGCAGTATCCATCGCTATCTTTGTTCGTGTTCTGGAAAGCTGGCCGTGGTTGGCATTTTCTCAGCTGTGGCACAATGTGCTTGGGCTTCACTGGGATAGGCCCCTTGTTGAGCATGAGAGCTGGGTTCCGTCTCCCTGCCAGGAGAGCTGGCTCTCTCATTCACCACATTTTCTGGGTCTGCTGGATCCGGCTCAAACCCGCCTCAACAGAGTCTGTCTCTGGGGAGCAAGCAGCCCTTGAGAAAGTCAGTTAAAGATGCTCTTTGCCTCTGATTCCTGTTGGCATCTGGGATCAGGTAAAGACAGAGATGTGGCCAAAGCCCACAGCCCCCACACAACCTGATTGTGCAGCTAACTAGCTTCCCACAAAGGCCTTCCATGGGCAACAACAGTAGTTGCAGGAGGCTTTCTTGAGGCGAGAGCTGTGGGTGGAGGATATAGGTCACTTGCCTAAAGAACGAGGCAAAAGTCCTATTTGCCAAGGCTAGAAAGGTGGGTGGTAGGAATGGTGCCTGCCAACATTCTAAGGCTACATTTATCTCTCTGGCTCATCTTTTCCACACCCTCAGATAGGAGCAGCCTGGGGTTAAAGCTCAGAAAAGTGTTTTTCAGAAGGTAACTAGTAACATATTCAGTATAGTTTTTCTTTAAAAAAAAATATGATCCCCGCATCCTTGACATCATTCACGTTTGCATAGTGCAGTGGGCCAACCATTCGCATGCCCCCCTCCTGCAGTTTAGATATGAAAGCTTCTCCCAGAAAGACAATGTTAAGAGATGGGGACTTGAGGGAAGAGTGGACCACAAGTCTTGATGATTGGCATTAGTGACCTTATAATGGAGATAGAAACAAGCTGGCTAGCTAAGGTCACCTGGCAAGGGTTCAACAAGAAGGGGCCACATGAGGCTGGAGAGAGGGTTCGGGAAATAAGAGCTCTCGCTGCTCTTCCTTGTCAGGGACATTTTGCCCATTAATTACAGAAGGCCATCAAAGGCCTTTAACTTAGAAAGTTTAACAGAGCCAGCTAGGACTTTTGACTCTAGAAAGCTTACAAAGATAAGGAAGCCATTGCCTCCAGGATGTTTACAGAGATTCCCCTCTTCCTTAGTTAGCTATTCACAAAAGAATGTTTTTGTTTACACAGGTATGCTAGTTAGCTAACTAGGTGTTTACTACCCCCAGTTCCTGCTCTCTGCCTCGACCCCCACCTAAAACCTAGCTCCCCATTTCGGGACTATATATACTAGTGTCGTTCCTTAATAAAGTGAGACCTTGACAAGAGAGATTTTGCTTGGTCTCCTTCTTTTCTCTCACCCATGATTTTCAGGTAGGAGCCTCTTTGGACCCGCGGGTTGGGTTCACTTCCTGAGCACCTGGGCTGGATTCCCAGCACCCACGTGGAAGTTCATAACCCTCTGTAAACCCAGTTTGGAGGGATCCGTTGCCCTCTTCCGTCTCTAAGGGTGCCAGACATTCATGAGGTACACAGACATACATGTAGGTAAAATACCCATACACACAAAATAAAAAAATAAATATATTTGAAAGACGGTGCTGTCCATGAGAACTGGACCCCACTGCACACTGAACCTGCCAGTGTCATGCATTTTCTCTTCCCATCCCTCAGTAGTGTAAGACATCAGTGTGTCTTGTCCTTCGGCCACAGGATTTATGGTATCTGTGTGAATACCATAAGTGAAGCATGAGTGCATAAAAACATGAACCTGGGGATTGGGGCATAGTTCAGAAATGCCTGGAGACAGAAGGAGAAGAATCAAATGTCTAACGATGTTAAAGCCCGAATCTTACTGGGTTACAGAGACTGTCACAGGAAAAAACCCCACCTCTTGGTGAGTTTTGCTTTATTTTTGTAGCAATGAAGATTGAACCAAGGGTCTGGAGCCTTTAAGTCAAGTGCTGTACCCCTGAGATTCATCCCAGTCCTTAGATGGTTTCTTAACAATTCTTTTATATGTGTATAACAGATGTGTTCCTACTCTCTGCTCCCAATCTCTTTTCTATTCCCCCAAATCCCAGCTTCTCCCAATAAGTCCCCATCCTACTTTCATATCTTTTTGTTCTGACTTTGGTTTTAAGTCCACCGGGTTTAACCAGAAACACATGGTCAAACCAATGTTAAACACAAATCACCATGGCCCGATTTGAAGCTAATCCCGGGGCCATGGGCAACTCACAGTGACTACACCAAGGAAGACAATGATGTCCCCTTCTTTAGCACCCTTGACTGTTAGTAGTTTTCCTGGGAGGAGCCTTCCCCATCTCTAAGTGTTAATGGGCTAAATCTTGCACAAAAAGCCACAACTCTTGTGAGTTCATGGGTGCCACAGCCATATCATACCCATAACACAGCCCCTCCTCCCAAGATATGATTCTTATATTGTCTTGTCCCACTTTCCTATAATGTCCCCTGGTCTTAGAGAGGATTATATGGTTGTACTATATAAGGCTGAACACTCAATAGTTACTTGTTTTCTGCACATTGACTGGCCATGTGTTTGTATTAACTGATATTTGCTACAAAGAAAAGAATCTCTGACCAAGGCTGAGAGCAGTACTACATACATACATACATACACATACATAGATGTATACACACATGTGTATATATATACACATATATAATTTGTTTAATTTATATATATGTTATATATATATATAAAATTTGACAATGCATTCACTTAGCAAAACAATAGTAGGTAAGTAGGTTCACCTTTGAGGCTATGTCACCCTTAGCCATTAACCTTTGACCTGGTCCACAGAATCAGTCATGAGCTCTTTCCCACAGAAGGGGCTTGAGAGCCAGAGAAAGCAGTTGGTAACCCCTATAACAGCTGAACTACTGCTGCATCAGTGGGAGTATCTTATATTACAGCATGCAATGCTCACAGCTATGTAAGCTTACTGCTAATTTTTCTCTCCTAGATCTCTGCGTACCACTGTGGCACTGTGGAAGCTAGCCAACAGGAAGGAAGCTTCCAGTAAAGTTCCAAGTTGATGTCTCTGGATTTCATAATCAAGGTCTGTGGTGTCTTCAGCAAGAGGGTTCCACTGTTTGTTTCTCCTGGCGGGATTGGGGACCAAGAGAAATGGCAGCAATGTGTGTTGTTTTGGGAGTCTTTGGAGTCTTCTCAATCACAACTTAAAGGGCAGTGCGCCACACCAGTCTTTGGCGCTTTTGTTTGATTCTTAACAGAATCCTTCATGGCGTCTTTTCTTTGTTGTTGTTGTTTACTGGAATCTAAGTAAGCAGTTCTTGGAATAGTTCAGAAAATTTGGAAAAGCTATGAGAAATCCCCTCAGGAAAGTGTGCGAGCCCCTTATCTTGGGAGAACGCCAAGCGTCATTTAGAAGAGTGATATCATCTCTGACATAAAAATGTAAGGCTGGATAAAGAAAAATAGCAATGAGATTTTCAGTGCTTGCAGAGTTGGCCCCTCATAATTACTCTTGTTACTCTGTAGAAAGTTGATTACCCTGTCATTGAACATTTTTTGTTAATTCATTTGAATTAATAATTAATGAGCTTCAAAACCCAGGTAGGCTGCCCACAGACCTTCTCTTCTCTCTCTGTTCCCCCAGATCTAATCCCCTAGGCTCACTCCTAGCTCTGCACCAGGGGCAGCCTTTCAGGCTACCCTCTCACCCCCTCCCATCGCCTGTGGATCTTCCCCTTCTAACATCCCTCCCTCATTTGTCACTTTCCCCAGCCTCCAGCTCCAGAAGGCCCTCCTGCTAACCCACAGGCCATGCTTGCCACGAAATCAGGGAGGCTGCCCACAGAACGGTTTTCTCACTGTTTCCCCAGTTCCAATCCCCAGTCTCAGCCTCAGCTCTGCAGCAGAGCACCCTTGGCAGCCTTCCCTGTTCCTACCTCCTGTAAATCCCACAGATCTTCCCCTCCTCCCCCAACTTGTTGCTTTCTCTCAGATCCCAGCTGAAGCAGGCACCCCTGCTAACCCAGGCATCCCTCCTCTCAGGGCAACAGGTAAACTGGAGGCAGGTTGATACCCTCCTGCTGTTCCTGAGACCAGTTCCTCCAGTTTCATCCCTGCTCTGCAGCAGGAAATGCCCTGTGCTCTCCCTTTCCTTTCTGACCTATTCCTCAAGGAATCACAAAGACCTTCTCCTCCAACCTTTCTTTCCCCAGCTCATCCCAGTATCCCAGCCTCCAACACCAATAGACATTCCCTGTGAAGACACCCGCTGGGCAGACTGGCTGAAACAGGCAATACAGAACCATCACATGGAGGAAATAGAAACCAAGCAAGAAAACACCATGCAACAAATCCAGAAAGCAACACCTAGACCTCTAACCATCCCAAACCCACACACTTAGATATCAGCAACAATACAAACAATAACAGCCAGGGTTGGTGCGGGACAATTCTGTATCCTGTCAATCATGTTTTAAATAAATGCTGATTGGCCAGGCAGGGAGTATAGGCGAGAAAACCAGACTGGAAGTAGAGGTGAAAACAGGAGATTTGGGAAGCAGGAAGCTTCCCTGGCATTCCTGCACAGATCTCCAAGGAGGAAACATGTAGCAGCCCAGCTGAGAAAAGGTACAGGCCATATGGCTAACATAGATAACAACTATGGGTTAATATAATTTATAAGAGCTAGTAAGAAGACTGAGCTAATGGGCCAATCAGTGTATAACTCAGTGTAGACTCTTGTGTGATTTTCTTTGGGGCTTGTCGGCTGTGGGATACAGGGCGGGACAGTAACCCCAACGAACAGGCCCCTCATGTTACACAGGGTAATATGTTTCCATTAGACCCCAGCTATCCTACCACAGCAGGCCCTGAATATCCCAACATAGTTGAAGCATAAGAAAAAGACCTTAAAACTAACTATATGAAAATAATAGAAGTCATTAAAGAGAAAATTAAGTCCCTTAAAGAAATCCAGGAAAACACAAATAAACAGTATAAGGAAATGAATGAATCTTATAAAGAAAGTCAGGAAAACACAAACAAAAAAACTAGAGGAAATAAATAAATCTCTTAAGGAAATCCAAGAAACCGGACATGGTGGCTCATGCCTTTAATCCCAGCAATCAGGAGGGAGAGGCAGGTGGATCTCTAAGTTCAAGGCCAGCCTGTTCTACAGAGTGAGTTCCAGGATATCCAGAGCTGTTACACAGAGAAACCCTCTCTCTAAAAAAATCTAAGAAAATACAAACAAGCAGTTGACGAAAATGAATAAAACTGATCAAGACCTGAGAATGGAAATGGAATCAATAAAGGAAACAGAAGCAGAGGGATTTTGGAAATGAAAACTTTAGGAATGTGAACAGGAACTCCAGAGGAAAGCTGTACCAACAGAATACCAGAGATGGGAGAGAGACTCTCAAGCACTGAAGATACAGTCAAAGAAAGTGGCAAATCTGGAAATTCCCTGACACAAAACGTTCAGGATATCTGGGACACTATGGAAAGACCAAACTCCTGTATCCTCTCAGACTGCCACGAATTAAAGCCAGATATAAACAAGAGAAACAACAGAGAGCTTGCAAACTAATGGAAACTGAACAACTCCCCACTGAATGGAAAATGGGTGGGACCTGCATCTGTTAAGAAAAATCCTCTCCTCCAACATACAGAAATCCAATCAGGCCGAATTAAACCGAGTTTAAATGCCCATGTTTTATTAAATGCAGCACTCTCGCGAGGCCGAGAGCATGGCAGGGGAGACAGAAAACCAGGGAGCACATGCAAAACCTGGGACCACGTGTTCCTCCTCTGGGTGCCCACTTAAATGCCCTGTGGGAGTCCTGGAGGGGTCAGGACCTGGCATGCTGGGGTTTGGAGTCCAGATAATGCAACTCCCAGGCCAGGGGGAGTCCAGACCAACACCACTCCCAGGCTGGGAGGGGGCAGGGGAAGCTGGGAAGGATTGCAGGGACTGGGGTGATGCTCCCAACTTAACACCACACCAAGAAAAATGGAAATAAGCAAAGGAGAAGAATCTCAGCTCAAAGGCCCAGAAAATATTTTCAATAGAATCATAGAAGAAAATTTCCTAGCCTAGAGAAGAAGATGCCCATACAGTACAAGAAGCATACACAGCACCAAATAGATTGGACCAGAAAAGATGTCCCCTCAACACATAATAATCAAAACATTAACCATATAGAACAAAGAAAGAATATTAAAGGCTGCGAGGAAATAAAAACCAAGTAACATATAAAGACAGACCTGGTAGAATTACGCCTGACTTCTTAGTGAGGATTCTAAAAACCAAAAGGGCCTGGCCAGATGTGCTACTGACTAAGAGACCAGAGATACCACCTCAGACTGCTATACACAACTAAACATCTAATCACTATTGATGGAGAAAATAAGACTTTCCCTGATAAAACTAAATTTAAGCAAGATCTATTTACAAATACAGTCCTACAGAAGGTGCTAGAAGGAAAATTCCAACCTAAAGAGGTTAACTATACACATGAAAACAAAAGAAATAAAGTATCACACACCAAGAAAATCTAAAGAAAAGAAAGACACATATACACACCACCACTAGCTAAACAACAACAAAAATAAAAAATAATAGGAATCAATATCATTGGTCTTTGATATCACTCTATATCAATGGTTTCAATTCCCCAATAAAAAGACATAAACATGGATTCAGAAAACAGGATTCATCTTTCTGCTGTATCCAAGAAACATCAAAGGTAAACATTACCTCAGGGTAAAGGATTGGAAAAGTTGTTTCAAGCAAATCTACCAAAGAAAGCAAGCTGGTGTAGTCATTTTCACATCTAACAAAAAAAAAAAAAAA
>JAQHUG010000135.1:2051669-2062550 GCA_028555095.1 Dicrostonyx torquatus
ACACACACACCAGCCCAGAGTTTCTGGTGAGAATCATGATACACTTATTAAGAGTCATTTATATGTGACACATTTATTATGTTCTGCTGCTCTTAATGCTCTTTGTCTTAGATTTTGAACACTATGTCTCAATCTGACTCTCAAAGTTCACTGGACTTCGTTAAGATTCTCAGATGTTTATATCCATGTGTTTTACCCAATGTAGGGCACTTTCAGTCATTTTTTCCTTTGAATAGTCTCTCTACCCTTGTAGCCCCCTCTTCATTTAGATTTTACCCAATGTGTATGTACAGACTGGTCCATTCAGTGGTACCCTCTAGTTCTTTATGGTATTCTGATCTTTTCAAACATTTCTTTCTGCTCCTCTAAAAAATGTGTATCTTCCCATCTTCAAATTCACGGATTATTTTCTATCCTCATTAAACCTGACTTTTAATTTTTTTTAGTGAATTCACTTAAGTTATTTTCTTCTTTTATTTGAATAATGTGTCTATCTCATTTAGGCAGTATTTTAATCCTATTTGTGGATCATGTTTTTTCTCTGAACATGTTAATACAGCTTTTTTCTATTATCTAACAGATCTGCAATCTGAGTTTTGGGTTTTAGGGCAATGGTTTCTGTTGATTTATTTTTGCCCCCCCCCTTGATCTATATTTTCTAGTGACTTTTCTGCCTTGCAGTTTTGTTTCTAGTTGTTAATATCTTTCATTTGACTCTAATAATGTGTGTGCTGTATAAATGAGTTCTCTCCTGTCTCCAGGGGTTTCTAGGTTTGATTTTCTTATTGTCATAGGCTGTTTCTACAGCAGTGTGATGGTATGGGAGAATTGTCTGTATTCTGTCAATTATGTTTTAAATGAACGCTGATTGGCCAGGCAGGAAGTACAGGCGGGTCAACCAGACAGGGAGTAGAGGCGGGGCAATGAGAACAGGAGAATTCTAGGAAGAAGGAAGTCCATTCCTCCTGGTCCTGCCCAGATCATCAAAGAAGCAGGATGTGACCTGCCATGCTGAAAAAAGGTACTGAGCCATGTGGCTAACATAGATAAGAATAATGGCTTAATATAAGCTACAAGAGCTAATAAGAAGCCTGAACTAATGGGCCAATCAGTTTATAATTTATGTAGATCTCTGTGTGATTTTCTTTGGGGCTTACTGGCTGTGGGAACTGGGCAGAACAGGAACCCTGACAAGCAGGCCCTCATGTTACAGTATGAGGTATTAACTCAAAGCTATCTTGTCTGAGCCTGCACTTTTCCTTGGTTGTCAGTGTTCATGTTCTGCTCCCCAACTTCACAACTTGTGC
Organism: Dicrostonyx torquatus; assembly: GCA_028555095.1. Lineage (NCBI taxonomy): Eukaryota > Metazoa > Chordata > Mammalia > Rodentia > Cricetidae > Dicrostonyx > Dicrostonyx torquatus. Next base: position 2,052,977 of record JAQHUG010000135.1, read on the forward strand.
TCTTGAACATCTTAATCTTTAAAAGCTGGGACTGGGTGATGTGGGAGTCCCCTCTGTGTGCTGTGATTACCATTAATGAATAAAGAACCTGCTTTGGACCTATAGCAAGGCAGAACTTAGGTAGGCAGGGAAAGCTAAGCTGAATGCTGGGAGAAAGAAGGGCAGAGTCAGAGAGAAGTGATGTAGCTGCTGCCACAGGAAGACATGCCAAAACTTTGCTGATAGGCCATGGCCTTGTGGTGATGCACAGATTAATGGAGATGGGTTAAATTAAGATGTAAGAGCTAGCCAATAAAAAGTTAGAGCTAATGGGCCAAGCAGTGTTTTAATTAATACAGTTTCTGTGTGATTATTTTTGGGTCTAAGCTAGCTGGGCAGCAAGAAACCAATAAGCAACTCCCCTCCTCCAATACCTTGGCCTTAAAATGGGGAAAAGAGAATGAATAAGGGAGAGGGGAAAGGAAACATTTTTAGTTCCTTAAATCTCCAGGAAGTTACAGCAGCCAGAGGGGGAAAGACTTCTAGCAACGAGAATAGTTGGCCAAAGATCTCAAAAACACCATGAAGAACAGGGATAATTAAAACCATCTTTTACATCTGTGTGTATTTTGCCTGTGTGCATGTCTGTGTATCACATGCATACCTGGTGCCCAGCTGTTATGTGTTATCTAACAGATCTACAATCAGAGTTTGGGGATTTGGGGAGCTAGTTTCTGCAGATTTAGTTTTGCTTTTTTCCCCCTTTTGGTCAGAAGGTATCAAATCACCTGGTACTGGAGTTACAGGTGGTTGTAAGCTGCTTTGTCTGCTGAAAACTGAACCCAGGTCCTCTAGGAGAGTAGTCAGTGCTCTTAGCCCCTGAGTCACCTCTCCAAGACAGAGAAGGAGTCAATTCTGCTCATCCTTGCTTCCAAAATCCAAGTATAGGCTACTTTTCGAAAATGTATGTAGTTGCTTGTCTTAGGATCAAAACAAGTGGGTGGGTAGTTTCTATTTTGTTAATATTAAAAATTTAAAACTAAGGAAGGTTGATTTCAATAACTATCCAAGGCTTTCCCTGTAAGATGTGCCCAAAGGTGACACATTCTTAAACAGCTTCATTGGGAAAATATAATTATCTAGGTCATGGGCAGTGTCTCAGTTGTCAATCAGCATTTATTTAAAATACAAGTGACAAGGTACAGACCATTGTCCCACAGCAGATGTCTTTATTCAGAAGTTATTTTCTGAACTCCCTGATGATCCTATTTATACCTTATGCAATATATATCATAGTTTGTCCTTTAATGAGACATTTCTTCTCGTGTCTTAGCCACTTAGAGTTTTAAATGCTCAAGAGCAAGAGTCATAGCCCTACAATTTTCTGTCTTTGAAGAGGCTTTCTGGCAATAGGAGCAGGGAAAATAAAGAATCTAATCTCCTAAATATAGGAACTGTGTAGTAAAAGCTCAATAAATGTCTACTAGATGCACTAAATGACTGAATAGGTTAGGGGTATCACTCTACTGCTGTCATTTGACTTATGCTCATTTATGCATCACTATTCCAGAAAATCTATTCTTTATTTATCATGAGGTTAAAGTTCAGTTATAGTGAAGATCTTCCTCAGAGAGTCTAATGGTGATACATATCATATTGTGTATTATACACCATTATTAATATATAACTGTAACATTAAAGTATAAGATTAAAATTAAAACCCATATCGCTTACTCTATGAAGACACTGTTCTAGGTACTTGTCATGTCTTAATGAATTAAGTCATGAAAGCCCTGAAAGACCTTGTATGTTTATTAGAAGAGTTAATATCATAAGCAGACAGCTAGATAGACAACAAGGTGTCAGGGACCCTTAGGAGTTCAGTGTCACAAGCAAGTATCATAGGGGAAGAAGGTGGGAGGGGGCTCTGAAGAGAACTCAGACCTATCAGGTAAAATAGGAGTCCTTTCTTACAGCGTCTCACAGAAGCCTGCAGCCAGGCTGTCTCTGAGTGACCAGGAGCAGGTCTCAGGGAAGGGGTTGTAGTAGGGAACGTGTTGCCACTGGCATGTAGCATGATTAATAAAAACCCAGAGACAGATATTGGGATTCAACCTTAAGGTCAGAGAAGCAAAACAGCCAGCCACTGGTTCTTACCTCGACCTAGGTCCAAAATGGCGATCCTGCCTCCAGGAATCCTCAGAATCAAACTGAGAGTCAGAGCTGTCTCCTCCCATCTTATAATCCTCTCTAGGGCTAGGATTAAAGGTATGCACCACTACTGCCTGGTTTCTATGGCAAACTCATGTGGCCACTGGGATTAAAGGTGTGTGTCACCACTGCCTGGTCTGTAAGGCTGACCCGGGTGGCTCTTTACTCTCTGAACTTATTAAAACACAAATGAAATCTCACTTCACTGGTAACTTACCTGCAGGCTTGCAGCCAGCGGATGAAGTAGCTGTAATGCTAAAAATGGGGAAGGTTGCGGTAGGCATCATTGTTTTAGCAGTCTGGACGGCATTCTAGCAGACTCCCAGTAGGTGTTGATATTATTTCTACTTTGAAGAATAGAAAACTAAATTTTAGAGAAGCTCAACAATGGTCCAAAAATCACTCAGTCAGTTCACAGAACAGTCAACAATTTCAAAATGCAATAACTTCTCTTGACTCAGTAGTCCCTAAATTCTACCTATGACATATATACCTCACACACAAACACGTGCACGTGCATTTAGATCAAAATTTTGCAAAGAAATACTTAGCTTTGGTGTTTTTTCTTTGATGTGACTCTGTCAGTTTTCAGTAGAAATGCCACTTGGACTTTCTTACGCTGACTTCACAGCTTGCTTGCGAGATTCACAGGCTGCTAAGTGCTGGCCAAGAGATGCAAGACTTACAATCCTTCTTCTGCTCTCCCAAGACACTGGTTTAGGTTTCGCTTATTTAAAAAGGAAGTATCCTAATAGGCAGTGGGGCTGCTGCTTAATTACACAGTGTTGAACTTAAGTTAAATGACATATTCCCTCCTGAGTTACAAGTAACCTAACTATGGAATTGCTGAAGGATTAGTTAAGACAATTGTAATTGAAAAAGAAATATAATTAAGTTCAGAGAAGTCAGCTGTCTCTGGGGCAAGTCTCTCCTCGCAAAGGATTCCGTCGCCTCTGTGTTGCACTAAGTATCTTTCTGGCAGGTGGAAGTGAATTTCGTGTATGTCACTCCTGTCATCATCAGGTTAGTAGTTCACCAGCGCGTTTATTTGGAAAAGACTGGTTAAACACGAAAGCAAATCACCATGCTTGGTTTCCGTGATGGGCACTGTCTTCAGTTTGAAACTCAGGGTCATTTTATCCTAAAAGAAAATTGTCTCAGCTATGCAGGAGAACAAAGAGAGAAGACATTCACCATGTCTAAAGGAACTGGATCAGGGGAAGGAGACCAGATGAGTGAGATGGATTTTATGAGGGGGAGGGGGCTGGAAAAGGCAGGAGCAGAAAAGGAATGTTCTCAAGATGTGGTAACTTATGCTTACCATGTAGGGCCGAAGATGTAAGAGGCAGAGAAAGGGGACAGAGGGTGATGATGTATTCCATGCTTAGGTGCCAGGGAACCATGAAGCATTTCACCCTTGGGTAGTACAGGTAGTCTTTCCGAAGGTGCTGCCACTGCCTGTGAGTTGTGGTGCAGTGCTATAGTAGGGGATGCAATAGAAGATGAGGGGCAGAGTGAGAGGTAGGTGGGCGGTCAAAAGAACAGGAATTAGTGACTGCCATGCAGACAGAGGTTCCCTGTACTGCCAGAGCCTTCAGACAGATGTTAGTGCCATTTGCTGAGATGAACTGAAGGAAAATAAGCGGGGAGAGAAGACAAACGAGTAAGGTGTTGTTTAGAAAATGGCATCGGATATCATAACCGAGAGACGTCTGGGTATGGCAAACTGGCAGGGATGAGTCTAGAACGACGTCCCAGGCCTGCTTCCTGGTATGTCCCTTCAGTCATAAGCTCCTGTAGATAGTTCAAATGGTGCAAACAAATGCATATTCAGCCAAGTCAGAGGGCTGAATCACTCCAATCTCCGCTCCCCCAGCTCATCCTAGAGCCTACCAGTTCTGACAGGATGATGAAGAGGCGGTACACACATTTTGAAGTCCCTTATCCCCTAAAAGTGACATGGCACAATCATTTACCTAGTGATTCCTCCTTTATAGGATGAATTAGCAATGCTGCCCTCTGCCCCAAGAAGAGCAAGGACCATATGAAATAAGAGCGTGATGTCACATCTTTGTGCTTGCTTTGACCCTGTCTCTATGAAGGCAAATAGGAAATGGCTGGGGAATGGAGCAACAGGGATAGCTCATGAAACAGATGGAGGCAGAGGATGCAGCAGAAGAGACAGGAAAGGCACCAGAGAAGGGACAGGAAATACATCAGAGGTGAAGAGCAGATGCAACACCGGAAATGCAGCGCAGGGGAGCAGATGACAGACGACAGAAAGGAAACAGCACAAAAGAGGGCAGAGTAGGCAGTTCAGCATCATGACTGAAGGGGATACACAGGACAGCTTCACTTACTCAACTAGTATTGATGGAAGCATTGCTCTGCCTTGAACATTTGTCGACATTCTGGGATGAACAAAATGAGACAAATATCTGCACTAAGACAAACATTCATAGCGTGGGATTGAGTTCTGAATCTGCCACTTCTTTGCTGTGTGGTCCTGAGGAGTTGTTCACTCAAAGCAAGCTTATTTCTATACGTCCATCAACTGTTGTGATGATGGCCTGTGTGTCACCGTGTAGCTAGGAGCCACAGGAACAGAATGCAAATCCCTTGGTTCGGTGGATGGCCCCTAATTATCCTCAATAAACGTTAACTGCGCTAAGTAGACTGTGGGCTACTTTTTCCAGAGACATGCATATGATGGTAATTAAAAGAGATCTGATTACAATTAAAAACAGGTCTGTCATTGTGGGGAGGCATTTCTCAGGATGGAAGAGGCCTGGCTTGTTCATGTATGTTTGAAAAATGAGGAGAAACAGGCTGAGCATGTGTCTGGGGCAGACCTGGGGCAGAGCGGAGTGTCTGAGAGTTGGCATGGGGTGGAGCTGATGGCCAGCCTCCTCTTATCCAGAGGCTCAGACAGGCGAGCCCGTACCTTGACCATGACCTCCATGCTCTTTTATTATATTATTTACATAATCTATTTCTGGAATCAGACTGTCTTGCTCACTCAGAGAATGAGTCCTGAGTGGTCAGCTCCACTACATCGGTGACCATTCTCCCAGAAGTTCCAACACTGTTTTTCCTCTCAAAGTGGGACTTCACTGCTTTCCATATTAGGACCCTCTGTGTTTTCTGCAGATTCAGGCTCAATAGGTGCTGCAGGATTGTGGGAACAGAGCAGTCAATCAGGCACAGATCCCACTTTGGTCCGTAGCTAGATGCACAGCTTTGGGAAAGTTCTCTCCCTGCCTCCTTACCTCCTCGGTGAGCATGAGACCAACACCTGCTTTGTGATGTTATTTTCACATTCAGCCTGAAACACGCCCTTTCTCACTGTGTCACCCGCCAAAGAGTAGGCACTGGACAAGTGTGTCCCTGCTTCCTGAAAATGACGAACACCAAGGATCACAGAGTGTCATTGTCATTTACTTCTTCATTCCTCGTCTACAGGATGGACTAGCAATGCTACCCTTTGCCCCACAATGATGAGAACTAAAGGAAATAAGAGCGGTGCCCCATCCTTGTGACACACTTTTAACCATTGCCATTATGCAAACAGACAGGAGTAGGCTGAAGACCAATTCAAGCCCAAGATCCCTACAAAGTGAGAAATTTCGATCCTCTGTGCTGCAGTGAGGCAGAAAACTGAGGTATGTTTCTATGTTGAAGGCCAGATAAGGGTCTTTGAAACCAAGGGGCAGTGACTAAGGTCACATATAGTCCAGACAGTGGTGTAGAGACCCTAGACAGACTGATCTGGAGCCTAGAGCTCTGAAGATAATTCTCATCTCTGTGCAGACTGGACCACGCAATGGTGCAAAGCTTTCCATCCAAACTGGGATCACAGAAGATGGAAAATTAAATAATCCAGACATACCAAACGCCAAAGACACATGCAAAGAATAGACCACCAGTGAAATCCTCGGTCACAACGCCAGTGGGACCCTGAGCTTAGCCTCTGGCAGATGTCAACATGGGAATCCAACCGTGCTAAGTGGCTGCACACATGAGTGCAGAGTAGCCATTCCTGGCCGGTTCTTTTACCAGGATCTTTCTCTCTAGTGGTACTCTGGAGATCAGGTCGAAATCACATGCCATAAGAGAGATATGCATGTCAAAGCAAAAAGGATTTGTATCATTAGGGTGACTGGAAAGACTCTGAAGAGAAGGTGACTCTTAGAATGACATTTAGAAAGGTAATGGGAGTCTTGACAGTACCAGCATGCTCGGAAAGTGTTCGCATCCATTCACGGGTACTGAGTGGCCCAGGGTGACTTAAGATATCAGCAACCAGAATTCTGTTATGTGGCAAGCTCACCTTGAAGATTTGAAGGACAGACGGGCATGAGGAACTCTGAGGAGAAGAAACTTCAGGACAGCATTATCATGGCTATTGCATTGCTTCTGACAGAGTAAAGGAGGGCCCGACCTAGACTGGAGGGCGTATTTAGGCGTATTTCAGAAACTGATCTGGCTGAGCTTTGCAGCTACCGTATTATTGAGATGGGAAACTGGGGGGCGGGGAGGAGTCAAATCTGACCCGACTTTCTGTTACTGTGACAGCATACCCGAGGTGACTGTTTCATAAGAAGGAAAGGTTTATTTTGCCTTAGAGTTTCAGAGGTCTTAGTCCATGGTTGGTTGGCTCCATTTGCTTCAAGCCTGCAGCAAGGGGACCCATCATAGGTGTGTGTTAGCTCCCACTGCAGGGTCAGCTGCCTCTTCAATAGCGGAAGTTAGTTAGCCATCATCTGTTGCCAGGTGCCTTTCCACCGTCAGCTACATGCCATGTGCACCCCTTAAAAGTGCCCAACAGGCCAGCTCACTCTCTTGCTTCTTCCTCCTCTCTTGCTTCTCTTGCCTCTATTCTTCGTCTTGTCTCTTCCCTGTTCTCTGTGTCTCTCTGTCTGTCTGTCTGTCTGCCTCTCTTATGTCCCCAATCTGACATGGTCTTTTGCTCTTTCACTCTCCCTTCTCCCTCCCCCAATAAACCTCTTGCAGAAACTGTTGTGTGTGTCATGTGTGCTTAGCGGCATACCTTGGCAGGGCATGTTAAAACTTTCCCACTTTGCCTTTCTTTTTTTAGCCTTTCAGCATGTGGTCTAGAAAAGCCACTCGGCCCACGGTGGCTTAGAAACAGAAAAGAGACAGGGAAACATTTCCAATGACCTACTTCCTTCAACTAGGCCGTATTTTTAAGGTTCCCCCCACTTCCTAACTGTGTGTCCCCAGTTGGGGCCAAGCCTTCATCACTGGAACTTTAGCAAGACAGTCCCTTGTCTGCACACAACCAGCTCATATGCCCAAGGGAATGAATGGCAGTAGTTTTACAAGGAAAAGGAGTTGACGGGGCAAAGGAGGGTGTGCCTGTTGCTTCTCCTTTGTTTTGAGTGGAAGGCTCTGTAAGCGAGGTACTACAGTAAACATCTGCCTGGATGCCCATCAGCATCTGCCTGTACCACGGTCATCCAACATCATCTGCCTGTACCGTGGTCATCCAACATCTGCCCGTATTGCGCCCATCCTTTCTGGGGTCTCATTCAGCACTGGGCATTGGTCCACCCTGAATGGGATGCTTGTGCAAATCAGTGTAGAAGATCACAAGGCTGAGATTCTTAAATCTCTTGCACAGCCCTAGATCAATGAGTGCCTCAGTTTCTCCTTTCTGTTAGAATTAGGTAATGCTGTACTCAGCAGTCCACTTTATGATACAGAAGTCCCATGGCAGAGTGTGGCCAGTGTGAACTAGCCTGAACGAGACTGTTGGGAGAACATGATTGGTTTGTCCACATCAGATTCTTCTAATACCTGCAGTATTAATAAGAGCCTGCCATGCTATTCCTAATGTGGTGGACCAGGGGTTATGTCAGGATCAGGACAGACTCCAGCTAAAATAATGACAGCCCCTGTGAATGCTCTCCCCCTCTCTTCTGTTCTTTGCTTACACCCCCTCTTCTCTCTGCTGGCCCTCTTCACTCTGTGGTGTTCCTGTGGAGATGGCACACCTCTTCCAGGCTCCACCTGGGAAAGAGCTGCATCTAGGAGAGGAGACACAGGCTGTGACACTCCAGGACACCAGGACACTGCAGGGGCCTGAGCAAGGCAAGGCTATTAATTTTCTTTTCTCTGCCTTCCAATCATGAAGCTACCTGTGGCATCTGAATTACATAGGCTGTGCCTCTGGGCTGGGTCCATTGACTTTGTGTTACTGGGGAAAGAACAAAGAATCATTATGGCCGGCCCAGCACTCCTGGGGACGAAAGTTCCAAATGAATGTGGTTGCTACTGGGATAGGAAGCTCTTGGTAAAGGGTGCCTATGGTGTTCTCCTTGTGATGCAAGACCAGAAAGCCTTCTGTTGTGTGAGGTTCCTTGTTTATTTCCCCAAACACCCAGCAACTCAGACCCGAAATAATCACACAGAAACTATATTATTTAAAACATTGCTTGGCCCATTAGCTCTAGCTTCTTATTGGCTAACTCTTATATATTAATTTAATGCATTTCTAGTAATCTGTGTATCACCACGTGGCTGTGGCTTACTGGGTAAAGTTCCCAGTGTCTGTTTCCTGCAGGGCTACATGGCTTCTCCTCTACTCAGCCCTTCTTTCTCCCAGCATTCAGTTTAGTTTTCCACACCTAGCTAAGTTCTGCCCTGCTATAGAATAATATTCTATAATGAATAATATTCATTAATGGTATCACAGCATGAATCCCACATCAACTTTCTGTTATGGAAATGAAACAAGAACTGCAAATATTTCATGACCTTGATGTGGGATTTTCCTCTGTGTGCTGTGATTACCATTAATGAATAAAGAACTGCTTTGAGCCTATAGCAGAGCAGGGCAGGGTGGAGCAGAGCTAGGCGGGGAAGACTGGACTGAATGCTGGGAGAAAGAAGAGTGGAGTCAGAAAGATGCCATGTACCCCTGCTGGAGACAGATACCAGAACTTTAGCTGGTAAGCCACAGCCACATGGTGATACACAGATCAATAGAAATATTAATATGTAAAATATTAATATGTAAGAGTTAGCCAATGAGAAGCTAGAGCTAATGGACCAAGCAGTGATTTAATTAATACAGTTTCTGTGTGGTTATTTCAGTTCTGGGTGGCCGGGATGAACAAGCGGCTCTCCTCCAACATGATCCCAGAAAGGCAGATTCTGACTTAACCGGGAGGATGCCAGAGGAAGTTAGCACAGATGGAAGAATATGGCTCCCATCTCTCTTGTAACATGAGGGCTGGCTTGTTGGGGTTTCTGTCCCGCCCAGTACCCCACAGCCAGCAAGCCCCAAAGAAAATCACACAGAGAGTCTACATTAGGTTATAAACTGATTGGCCCATTATCTCAGTCTTCCTACCAGCTC